>JAKOGI010003006.1:0-15000 GCA_029747015.1 Carnegiea gigantea | reverse complement strand
TGACAGAGTTTGAAGACCTGTGTTGGTGCCTTCTGCCTCTTCTTTGCCTAGGTTCAGGATCACTATCACTGGAGGAGGTAAAGGGGTTGCCTTGACTGTCAACCTCCGCCTCTTGTGACTGCTCAGAAGAGCTGTGATCTTTTGAATGTAAGGCTTTTCTCTTACTCTTGAGAGATTCTCCTAACTGCTTCCTTAGGTACTCATTCTGTTTCTCCATGTACTCATAATTCTTTATCAGGGTTTCAAACTTCTCTTCAAGTGACATACTACCACTCATCTTGCCTATCTTGGACAACAGTTCTTTGTGGAATGTGTGTTTGGACAGAAAGGTTGTAGCAAGACACACTGCACAATAATTTTAGGTACCTAGTGGAAAGTTCCTCATGAGTCTAATCCATCACAAAAAAGAATAATAAAACATAATCAAAAGCCAAACTTCTTGAAACCTTTCTAAAAATATAATTAGATGTCATCTGTGCTACTCAAACTTGGCTACAATTGTCAAACTCAGCCACATATCCAAGTCCCTAACCCACCCTTTTCTACGAAATCTTGTCATATGTTTCGGCCTCAAAATGCAGTGTCAAATATCCACACTTGCATAGAATTCTAAGCTTGAGCATTAATGATGCTACTAAAGTGAAATGAATTTAAGTAACATTGAATGGCCATATATTAACAAGAAAATACCAAACAATGCAAAAATACCTATTATTGCCTGCCAAGTCCCAGTTACGTGGACATGAAGCAAGAAAAGCACTTAGCAAGACACACTGTACAACAATTTCAGGTACCTGGTGAAAGTTCCTCATAAGTCCAATCCATCATAAAAAAGAATAATCAAACACAAACAAAAGCCAAACTTCTCAAAACCTTTCTAAATATACAATTAAATGTCGTCTATGCCACTCAAACTTGGCTACAATTGTCAAACTCAACCGCACATCCAAGTCCCTAACTCACTCTTTTCTACAAAATCTTGTCATATGTTTAGGCCTCAAAATGTAGTGTTAAATATCGACACTTGCATAGAATTCTAAGTTTGAGCATCAAAGATGCTACTGAAGTGAAATGAGGTTAAGCAACACTGAATGGCCATATAGTAACAAGAAAATATGAAACAATGCAAAAATACCCATTATTATCTGCCAAGTTCTAGTTACATAGACATGAAACAAGAAAAGCACTTAGCAGGACACACTGCACAACAATTTCAGGTACCTAGTGGAAAGTTCCTCATAAGTCCAATCCATCACAAAAAAGAATAATTAAACATAATCAAAAACCAAACTTCGCGAAGCCTTTCTAAAAATACAATTAGATGTCATCTGTGCCACTTAGACTTGGCTACAATTGTCAAACTCAGCCACATATCCAGGTCCCTAACTCACCATTTTCTGTGAAATCTTGTCATATGTTTCGGCCTCAAAATGCAGTGTCAAATATCCACACTTGCATAAAATTCTAAGCTTGAGCATCAAAGATGCTACTAAAGTGAAATGAATTTAAGTAACACTGAATGGCCATATATTAACAAGAAAATACCAAACAATGCAAAAATACCTATTATTGCCTGCCAATTTCTAGTTACGTGGACATGAAGCAAACAAAAGCACTTAGGAAGACACACTGCACAATAATTTCAGGTACCTGGTGGAAAGTTCCTCATAAGTCCAATCCATCACAAAAAAGAATAATCAAACACAATCAAAAGCCAAACTTCTCAAAACCTTTCTAAAAATACAATTAGATGTAATCTGTGCTACTCAGACTTGCTTACAATTGTCAAACTCAGCCACATATCCAAGTCCCTGACTCACCCTTTTCTACGATATCTTTTCATATGTTTAGGCCTTAAAATGCAGTGTCAAATATCCATGCTTGCATAGAATTCTAAATTTGAGCATCAAAGATGCTACTGAAGTGAAATGAGTTTAAGTAACGCTGAAAGGCCATATATTAACAAGAAAATCCCCATTATTGTCTGCCAAGTTCCAGTTACATGGACATGAAGCAAGAAAAGCACTTAGTAAGACACACTGCGCAACACATTCCAAAGAAACTCTCTTTAAAAAGGAGAAACTTGTTAGTAACAACCTGAGAACATACAAGCTATATACCCCCTTCCCAGGTCAGCCTGAATAAATTTCCAATGCAAAATTATAATATCTTCATAACAATATGATATTAAAATTATCGCTAAAGCAGCCATAGCTCATTATTGATTTTACATAATTCTAGTAGAATCAATGCATCATGCAAAAATACCACTATGCTTCTTTTCTCATAAGAATAAGATAAAAATAACGATTGATGTAGAATACCTTGGAACTAGCGATGTATGGAACATCCGACATAGAGATGGAAGAAGCCTTACAAGAAATCTCGAAGTTGTTGAATGGAGTGGTAGAAAAACCCCTTCCTAATGCTTTTACATATGATTCCTGAGAGTGATATCTTTATAAGGAAGAAAAAGGCCTTAACAACTATTGAATCAGTTATACAAGACTCGATTGGCATTATCACTCATATTCTATCCATTCCTGAGACACCTCAATTCTTAGGTAAAATCGTTATGTTAAATCAATGCAGAAGTATGAAACAAAGCAACTGTAGAACATGTCTACAGATGATTAAGACATAGGCTACCTATAGCAACTGAATCCCCAAGCCTCCAATGTCTTTTTCACAATTTGCCCTTAACTTCGGCTGATGCAGCAAACTCCTTAGAAACTCCCAATCCACCACAATATTTGTCAGTTAGGAGTTGTCCCTAATGTTGTTTAGTGTTGGTGAGTTGTTGAGCGCCCATTAGTGCTGATGAGTGTTCACCGATGCCAAATATTAGCAAATTATGACTACAAAGTATGACTAAGGTTGATGAGTGGCTAGTTCTAATGAGTACTAATCAACCTTATTCCATGTTGTTTAATGTTGATTGGTGTTGATCACTACTGAACACTAATGACAAGTGCTAATGATAAATTGAAATGAATAAGCATGAATGAATGGATGAGTCCTTTTACCTTTGGATATAGGATAGCACAAGGCAACAACATACAAAAACCTATATGAGCTTCAACACTTGGAAAGAAGACAAAGATTGGGGGGCCCAATTTAAATATCTTTAACAACAGATAGGGGATTTCTTACATAAAATTCCTTTTCGTAAGCATCTATAATTTTATAAACTCATGTCGTCGCTTTCCAGGGTCTGAAATATTAGCCAAGTGTTCAACTTCATATCGACAGAAGAAATAATGAGCAAATGACATGACATCATTCTTTATTATCTGTTTCTTTTCTTCAACATTAATTCCAATTTACATTACGGAGAAGTGAATCAAGGGTAATCACAATCAAGACAAGCTATTCTATGGCCTGTATAAACAAAGACATCGCAAAAGAGAAGGATAAGAGTATCACCGGAGAGTGAGCTGTAATTCCACAGGCAACCAAGGAAGAAGTATGTGATAAATTAAAATGCAGAGGTGGTGGACTATATCCACTTGCAAATTGCCTATCCACCTAAAAACTTCATTAGAGAATAAGAAGCAAAAGCACACAACTTATATGGAGAGACAAAAACAGAATATATTTAGAGAAAACTGACCTCTGGTTTTCCATATGAGTTTTTCTTAAAACTTAGAGATCTTGATTAATCCTAATATTTGTCTGATCTGCCTGAGCATGTTCTATAAGTGCCACTAATGAATTATTTCATTAAACCACATAGAATCACTTCATTTCTCGTGTGACAATACCAAAATAGAATAATGTTTTACATGATAAGGAAATTTTAGTAAAATGGAAAGTTTCTATTTGATAATCTGGTTAAGACAACAGGGTGTGCTATAGCTTAGCATGAGTTGCCTATGCTGCATTCATGTCAGATGGCGGGGTGCAATTTGAATGCCACTGAAGAAATGAAACCTCATTAAGTACATGTTCGAGACAAAAAGTACAAAATTTCTTCTCTCAAAGCAACACATTACCAACAATCCCAATATTAGAGAGCACCAAAAAAACTAATCAGTTAATATGTACAAAAACCGTAAAGAAAAAACCTATAACATAAACAGACACAAGTGCTCTCTCTCTCCCCTACACTAGTGCTACCACAACAGGGGCAGCAGCTACTGCCCCTTGTGCCGCCATTTTTGGTGGTTTTCGGCCACTTTTCTGGCCACCTCCTGGTTGCCCCAACTTTTCGTTGCTGCCAGCTATCATGTCTAACCACCAAGATCATTCATAATAGCCCCCTCCTGCCTCTAATTCAAGCCTAAAGTAAGGTATACCCAAAACCCTAACATGTTCTATTTTGAGTTTTATGATTGTTTTATTTATAAGCTATGTTTGGATGATCAAATTGATAGTTATTATGCAATTTTTATTGAGTTTGGATATGCTTGGAGTTATGGGTATTTGATCAAGAACATGATCAAGTAACTTGAAATTAAGCAAGTATGAGTTCGAGCTTGTTTATGTATCTTGTTGTAATTTGTGTTATAAATCATGAAAAATATAATATTAGATGATCATTTTGAAACCAATTATAGTTATTTGGATGTTCACTTGAATGAGCAAGAATTAGGGTTTTCATGATCATACTTGATTTAAGTGAGTTTTTGTATTAAATATGTTCATTTAGATCACATGAGGTCATTTATGATGTTGGATATGTTATTGGATTGAAAATGAATCTTGGATGATTATGAAGTAAAAATTGTGGATTATGGCTATCTAAAGTGATGATGAGGATCATCCCATAGTTTGGTAATTTTAACAAGTGATTTTAGAGGGTAATTATGTGAAAACAGAGGATAATAAAATAGATAGCAAGCTATAAAGGGCTTGGAAACAGGGGTCTGTTTCGGGAAAAACTGGCAATTTGTGGCTTGTCAAAAAATTATGAATTTTGGTGGGGACTAGATTTTGAATCACCTTAATGCGAGTTCTGTGGACAAAGTTCTGGTTGTTTTGCTAGAACTGTGCAGGTTCAATTAAAACTGACACACTTGTGTGCTAGTCCCATTTTGGGAACCTTATTGTGAGAATTATATTTTGTGTTACAAATGAAAGTTGTTTGGACTTCTTATTCTTTCCATATAGGATTTTAGGTCTCCATTTAAAGTCAAGGGTCAAAATTAAGAATTTTTGAAGTGAACTAACCTACTTTTGTGCAAATTTGGTTGTTGTTGCAATTTCTGTGCAACGTATACTTAGAGAAAAATTCTAAAAATCATACTGTAGATTGTCCACATTATTTTCAAATTTCTCATAAGATTTCATGAATTTTGGTTAAGTATTTTGTGTTTGGTGATTTTTGGAAGCATTTTGAGTAATTATATAAAGAGCAATAATAAAGATTGAGTGAGATTGATCATGCACTCATTTTGTGTATTTTGAGTTAAGTAAGGTCATCTAAGGAGGAAATGAATATTCCTGGACTTTCATGGAGTTTTTAGCTTGATTAATCAGAAAGAAGAAGACAAGTATATAATTTGAGAGCTTGTTTATGAGCTTTGAATTAATTATAAATTTTACAAAGAAAATACCAAGTTTAGTGAGCTTAATAGCTTCTATTGAGTTCAATGATTCATTTGGGGTGGAATTCTATATCTAATGGATTTATGAATGAATTATGCGAGGTAGGGAGAATTTTTAACTCAGAAATTATATTTATCAGACCAAGTTATTGTAGTTTATGCTATTTTGAACTAAGATATATCTCTCTTGGCCTCAAAGCTTTATTACTCGCTCAATTCAAAATGTATCAAATGTATTTATCAAGTCAATCTAGTATACTCGCTGTTATCTTGAACCAAGCTATACATCAGTGAGCCTTAAGCCCGTATCATCAACCTATCTCAGAAAAGTCACAACCACTCCCTCATTTGTCACTATCAAGGTCTTTTCCTTTGTAATCACATTTATCTCATTGTAGTCTATTTTACTTTTATCTACTTTATATCATATTCAATTACTTTTATTAATTCAGTTTTGAAGTTATATTAAAATACTCAAGTTATATATACCATTTAATTACTTAATTTCTATTACACATACTTTTACTTACTCAATTATGTGAGTAAGGATCATTTGTTGACTATACATACCTATAATGACATTTATGAAATAGAGTCAAGGCCTAGTTATCGTTCCCCATTATGCATAAGCGTTATCAAGTCAGAACATATTTATTAAGTTAGATGACATTTTTAAAGACTCAAGGTATATCCATTGCCTGTATCTTTAGAAAGCAGAACATGTTTATCAAGTTACAACTCTTAATGAGTTTATCAATGAATCAGTTTATACAGTGATTTGTCATTTAACTTGTGACACTGTCAGTTATCATCTATAGAGTGTCCGCCCATCATTTACCCGCGCGACTTCAGGCCAACTCTTGATCGGATTGGCAAGTGTACACCTATGTATCGATCATATCATTGCAAGGGGTTCACATCCAGATAATAATGGGCAATTCAGTTTCATATTACTTTCATTTTTATTGTTATTACAAACTAAATAAATTGTAAAGGTGGGTACCCATCAACAGTATTTCTATGCTTGTTTTACAATACAGGAATGCATGTACTGAGTTTTTACTCACATTTTCGAATTATTTTCATGTTTTCCATTTTAGGTGATGGAGTATCACATGTTTCTCCATTTAACAAGCCCTTTTAGAAGTCATCAGATGCTCACAGTAGATTCAGCATAGCCTAAATATTGGGTTCGACCTCAGGGCCAAGTTGGATCTATGGTCAATATACTTGTGCAGTGTGGAGTGCGAGTTAGCACATGTCTGATTAAGTCGATTGTATTGAAGTTGAACTAGGACTTTGGTCTTGGACTGTTTCAGTTTAATAGATATTGTGATGTGGATATGGGTTGTAAGAGTAAATGGTTTCAATGAGCCTTATCCTTATCAGGACGGCAATAGGGCCCTCCTATCATTAAGTCTTTCATTGTAGTTTTCCGTAAATCATGTCATTAGCATTTTGGGGGCGTTACAGATTTGGTATTAAAGCCAAGGTTTTAAGGGCCACTATGAGCTATCAAGTGTTTATGAGTTAACTATTCAGGTGTGTATGAGTTATGTTGGACGAGTTAAATGAGCTATTGACTGTAAGTTCATATGTATGGGCATATATAAAGGAACCATTTCCATTTAGGTGACTCAATGATTTGGTAATATCATGAGATTTGAGCATTAGCAAAGTGGAGTATGGAACTATTTGGGTCACCTGTTAGTGGGACATGCTCTTATTTATTTGAAAGCTATATTGTATGTTTCATTTATCTCATTTGTTTAAATTTTGGCAATCGTGCACTTCGGGTGTGTGACCCGTTGAGTTATGAACTCCGGCATATGGTCGTTGAACTATTGAAGTGTTTCTCTCCATTTCATGTATCTATTATAAGGCATTAAGCCAGATTTTAGTCAATTTTTAGGCCGAACTCTATCCATTTTGCCCCAAGATTTGAGAGTTTTATTGAGGTGTGTTAATATACCTGATCTTGGATATAGTGATGCTTGAAACCCGATGTGGGGATGCCATTTGCAACTTCTTAAGGGAGTAATACAGTGTCAAGTTAGATGTAAACCTCTAGATGAGGAAATACTTTGTGAGGCAATATCTTTGAGATGAACCAGTATAAGATGAACATTGTAATGAGTGCTTATGTCTAATGATAACAGTTAGTAGCTTATGGTGTGCTACTTGGCATTATATAGGTGGTACGAGTAAGATTAAGCTACCATTCTTGACATTAGGACCTTACATTAGCAATGCTCATATTACTTCCTGTCATTGACTTATTTCTACCCTAGTTACCTTGAATTGTTTGGAGGCATCATTTCTTTGCCACTCAAACTCTCTTGATTTGTAATGGGGTGTTTATGAAAAATCTCATATGTGGTTTGTGGGGAGTCCTTTAAATAGATCTGAGCAACCTTTCTTATAGGCACTTTAAACCCTGACAATCATAATTGTTTAATTCTCTGTTTCCATAATGGAGCCTATAATGATCCCCGATATGCGTTACTGTGTGATTTGCAGTTCTTCCTAAGCATATTTGACCCATTCTACTTACAGTGCAGCCATCACTATGTTCATATTTTTACTGTCACCTACTTTAACTCCTTACTTCTATTCGAATACTATTCATTTATTGCTTGCAAAGCCTTTGGTTGCTTCAGACCCAATCATTGAGCACCCTTTCATCAATTAAATGGATCCATATTGTTTGTGTTTCTATAGCACCATAATGTCATGTTGGCATACTACTCTATGACCGTGACTGCATGTCATTACTCAAGTTATTTTATCAATTCGTTCTTTACTAGTACAACCTATCTTATTGATGATAAACAACAATTTGTGCTATTTTCATCTGCCAGCAGTTTTGAAGTTTATATGCCTACCTAAAACTTCTATTGCTATCATATTCCGTTATAAGACTGACTCCTTCATCTTGACATATTGGCCTTTCAAGCACCAGATGAATAAAATTTCCCTTCTGGTAGTGTTAACCCTTATCTTCATTATTTTACTCACATACAGATACCTTATGACTTTTCAAAAGCGGCTTTGATAATCTGTTACATTTCTTTACCTTCAGTACTTAATACTTTCTCTCAATTTCATAACATCATTCATTTACTTTACTATCATGACCATCATGAATAAGCTGCATGTCTTGTATATGCAGGTCATTTATCTGCCTTATCTCTTTTATTGTGAATCTTCATCCCTTTATTCATTCAACTTACACGCCAGTCCTTTATAACCAATAACGAAATATCTTTACAAGAGTTCATGGTGTGGTTACATCTTTTTATGCTTTAGATCGTCCCCCTATCTTTTAAATTTACTAAGATCAGTAGGCAGTTTAATGTGTTATCATTTATAAGTATGCCTCTATTAGTATTGCTAGAACCATATTCATTGGGTATTCAATCCAGTTTGATTGGCATACCTTGTTATCATTATGGAGATAAACTGATTGTGTACTTATAGAAGATGACTTGTAAAGATCTTAAGGTTAGCTTCATAAATGAGGAAAGACTAGATATGTGCTTCTATGGACCGAGGGAAGAAAAACCCTATTTATGCCCTAACTACACTATACAAGCAAGTAAGTTACTGTGTCAGTGTCATGTCAACCACACTCAGTATATCCATATCTAAATTTACAGTTGGTGGATTTATAGATGTTCCATCTGAGGACTATTAGGACTGTTTCTCCCCAAGAAACATTGATTTTCAAATTGACCTAACTCTTGATGCTCAACCCATTTTCAAAACCCTTATCATATGACCGCCAACAGAGTTCAAAGAATTAAAGATTCAGTGGATGAGTTGTAAGGGATTTACTTGACCAAGTGTGTCCCTGTAGGGAACCTCAGGTTTATATGAAGAAGAAAGACAAAACCTTGAGGTTGTGTACTGTGTACAGAGAGTTGGACAAGATTACTATCAAAATAAGTGTCTTATACCTTGAACAAATGATTTGTGGGATTAACTGCCAACAATAGAAGTGTTTTCCAGGAATGATTTGAGGTTTGGACATCACACCTAAATCATGCAACCACAGTTTATCTTTTATAAGAATGCCTTTTTATAATAATTCTTGGAATTGTTTACTTGTCTTATTTTCAAAACTTGATACCATCCAATATTATTTAATATCCCTTGTATTTCAACCTGATATTTTCTATTAGCATGATCTTCCATGTCTTTGTAAATCTATTGTAAATGTGCAATACATTTTTGTTCGACCTTATATGGTTGTCAACATTTCAGTGCTCTCGACCTTCACCATCTTTATTTCATGATCATGAGTTGTAGTTCATCCTGTTTTGAGCTGATTTACACATCTACCTTACATCTCATTTATTCATAATGATAAGCACATATAACTTGTTCTGAATTCATAATGTAATTCAACTCTCGTTGGTGTGGGTAATTATTGCAAATGTAATAATCCCCTTACTCTCTTTATTTTGAACTTCAACTCCCATATATATATATCTTATATTCTAATGAATAAACTTTTACATTCTCTATTTAATCTTATTGTTGTACTCGAATTGGCTTTATATAAGTAAAGGCATGTTCCTATTTAGCTTGCTCAATCTATTTATCTATCCATTGGCACTTTGCTTATTCAATCTATTTGTCTATCAATTGCACGTTGCTACCCAATCCATTTATCTATCTATTACATATTGCTTGTCTCATCTATTCATTGCACTTATCTTGTTGCTTGTAGCTATAAAGTCACCTAATTAAAGCTCAGTTGCTAGTCATCTTATTTTTAATTCATCAGTTAAACCTGAGTACAACGAGACCATCTTTCTCCTTGATTAATTATTTATTGGACCCTTTATGATCCATATTTATAAACCACAATTCTTATGGCATTATATTTTATAATTTATGATACACTTATGGTTGTCTTTATTCTAACCACCCCATATTAATCCCTTCTTTATAAATCTTTTCTAGTCTCATTGTTTATTTCTTTTGTTCCTAATGACTCACTTGACTACCAGTTCTATCATTTTTATCTCTGACCATGTTAATTCTAGCATTTAATTTGGACTTAGAGCAGATTTTAGACTAGTCTAATTAGGGAAGATCATGTGATGCATTAAGAGCATCAGATGAGGACATTTTGATAAGGGCATAATCTCAAGCAATATCTAGCGGTATTAGAGTAAGTTAGAAGAAGTATTGAGAATAATGAGATAGTTCAAGTACATGCTAAGGTGACACAACGACTACACAAGAGTTATATGGTCATATTGACCCAAGAAGGACACAATCAAAGTTCAGATGAGATATAAAGTATTCCAACGGGCTTCTCTAGGCAAGAGTGTCAAGAGACTAATATTAGAGATAATTGAGTCCTTATTACATTGGACTTTATGAATCAGTATCAGAGCACTTATTAGGAAATGCAACAGTTTCCATTAGGGGACAAGGTGATGAACTAGTAGTGAACACCTCCTCACTAGTAACAAGGTTCCCTTTCTTTCGAAGAGAATATCAATTTTAAACCAAAGTAATTGAGTTCATTGAGGCTAGTGTGTGAGAAGTATCCGGATCTACTGCTGCAATATGGGATTAAGCAGTTATACAATACACAGACACCTTTAGCTGGAGTACATTGGGCAAATTATACCTCTTCAGAGGGAAGCAATGAGAACCAACGACCCATGTGTATTTAAAGCAGCATTGCATACATTTGGCAAGCGTCATAAGTTTCAAGGACGATACTCTTTAAAAGGGGAAGGCTTTAATAGCCTGAACCTAATCCATGTTTATTTATTTAAATCATGCTTATTTACTTAATTAATCATGTTTATTTGTTTAACTCATGTTTATTCTTTTTATCATTTAAGGTTATTTAATTAACCAAATCATGTCTAATGATTCAATTGCACCCCAATTTATCTAATCAATGAATTCCATTGTTTTCTAAATTTTCTACATTCAATAATTGTATTTAATCATCTCAGTTGGGAGATATTTTATTTTGGAGCCCACTTTGCAAATCAAGTTTTATTTATCGTTTAAATCGGGTGAGTCGATAGTAGGCCTCGGTAAGCATGATTTAACGATTAATTATTTTACAAACGTCAGGAAAATTTAATCTAAACCTTATAAAATCTTTAACGCAATCTTCGCTAATTTTTGGGCCTAAAATCAAGCCCAAAAACCCATGATTTAGGCCTAATTATACAAGGCCCAAGTTACTTATGCTTATTTATCACTAATTATCATGATTTGTAGCTAAATATACTTAGCAAAAAGGTACTTTATAACTCCAAATTTTCAGCCATACTTAAGCTAACATCCAACCAAGTGACTCATCAAAAATTCACACAAACAAAATGAAGAGATCAACTCTCCATTGCTCTCTCTCTCTCCTGAACTAGTGTTGCCAGAACAGGGGTGGCAGCTACTGTCCCTTGTGCCACCATTTTTGGTGGTTTCCAAGCAATTTTCTGGCCACCTCTTGGCTGTCCCGACTTTCCCTTGCTGCCAGCTATCAAGTTCAACCACCAAGATCGTTCAAAATAGCCCCCTCCTCCCTCTAATTCAAGCGTAAAGTAAGGTATACCCAAAACCCTAACATGTTCTATTTTGAGTTTTATGGTTGTTTTATTTATAAGCTATGTTTGGATGATCAAATTGATAGTTATTATGCAATTTCTATTGAGTTTGGATATGCTTGGAGTTGTAGGTATTTGATCAAGAACATGATCAAGTGACTTGAAATTAAGCACGTATGAGTTTGAGCTTGTTTATGTATCTTGTTGTGATTTGTGTTATAAATCATGAAAAATATGATGTTAGATGACCATTTTGAAACCAATTATGGTCATTTGGCTGTTCACTTGAATGAGAAGAATTAGGGTTTCCATGATCATACTTGATTTAAGTGAGTTTTGGTATTAAATATGTTCATTTGGATCACATAAGGTGATTTATGATATTGGATATGTTGTTGGATTGAAAATAAATTTTGGATGATTTTGAACTAAAAATTGTGGATTATGGCTATCTAAAGTGATGTTGAGGATCACCCCATGCTTTGGTAGTTTCAACAAGTGATTTTAGAGGATAATTATGTAAAAAGGAGGATAATAAAATAGGTAGCAAGTTGTGAAGGTCCTGGAAACGGAGGTCTATTCTGGGAAAAACTAGTAATTTGTGGCTTGTCAAAAAATTATGAATTTTGGTGAGAAGCTAGATCAATGAACTATCGTTCAAATGGCTTTTGAATCACCTTAATCCAAGTTCTATTGACAAAGTTATGGCTATTTTGCTAGAACTGTGTAGGTTCAATCAAAACTAACACACTTGTGTTCTAACCCCATTTTGGAAACCGTATTGTGGGAATCATATTTTGTGTTATGAATGAAAGTTTTTTGATACTTCTTATTTTGTCCATATTGGGTTTTAGGTCTCCATTTGAAGTTAAAGGTGAAAGTTATGAATTTTTGAAGTGAACTGACCTATTTTTATGCAAATTTGGCTATTATTGCAATTTCTGTGCAGTGTATGCTTAGAGGAAAATTTTGAAAATTGTACTATAGATTGTCCATATTATTTTTAAATTTCTTATAAGATTTCATGAATTTTGGTTAAGTATTTTGAGTTTAGTGAGTTTTGGAAGCATTTTGAGTAAATATGTAAAGAGCAATAATAAAGATTGAGTGAGATTGATCATGCACTCATTTTATGCATTTTGGGCTAAGTAAGGTCATTTAAGGAGGAAATGAATATTCATGGACTTTCATGGAGCTTTTAGCTCGATTAATGAGAAAGAAGAAGACAAGTATAGAATTTAAAAGCTTGTTTATAAGCTTTGAATTAATTATGGATTTTACAAAGAAAATATCAAGTTTAGTGAGCTTAATAGCTTCTATTGAGTTCAATGATTCATTTGGGGTGGAATTTTATATCTAATGGATTTATGAATGAATTATGGGAGGCGGGGAGAATTTTTGACACAGAAACCATATTTATCAGACCAAGTTATTGCAGATTATGCTATTTTGAGCCATGATATATCTCTCTTGGCCTCAAACCTTTATTACTTACTCAATTTAGAATGTATCAAATGTATTTATCAAGCCAATCTAGTGTACTCACTGTTATCTTAAATCAAGCTATACATAAGCGAGCCTTAAGCCCGTAACAGCAACCTATCTCAGAAAAAGCCACAACCACTCCCTCATTTGTGACCATCAGGGCATTTTCCTTTGCAATAGCATTTATCTCATTGTGGTCTATTTCACTTTTATTTACTTTTATATCAGATTTAATTACTTTTATTAATTCAGTTTTGAAGTTATATTTAAATACCCAAGTTATGCATACCATTTAAATACTCAATTTCTATTACACATACTTTTACTTACTCAGTTATGTGAGTAACGATCATTTGCTGACTACACATACCTACAATGATATTTACGAAACAAAGTCGACGCCTAGTTATCATTCTTCGTTATGCAAAAGTGTTGTCAAATCAGAACATATTTATCAAGTTAGATGACATTTTTAAAGACTCAAGGTATATCCATTGCCTGTATCTTCAGAAAACAGAACATGTTTATCAAGTTACAACTCTTAATGAGTTTATCAATGAATTAATTTATACAGTGATTTGCCACTTAACGTTTGACCCCGTCAGTTATCATCTATAGGGCGTCAGCACATTATTTACCCGCGCGGTTTCAGGTCAACTCTTGATCGGATTGGCGAGTGTACACCTATGTATAGATCATATCATTGCAATGGATTCACATCCAGATAACAATGAGCAATTCAGTTTCATATTACTTTTATTTTCATTGTTATTACGAACTAAATAAATTGCAAAGGCGGGTACCCATCGATAGTGTTTCTATGTTTATTTTACAATACGGGAATGCATGTACAAAGCTTTTGCTCATATTTTCGAATTATTTTCATGTTTTCCATTTTAGGTGATGAAGTATCATATGTTTCTCTATTTAGCAACCAATTTTGGGAGTCATCAGATGCACACAGTGGATTCAGTATAGTATGAATGTTGGGTTCGACCTCAAGGTCAAGTTGGATCTATATTCAATATACTTGTGTAGTGTGGAGTGCGAGTTAGCACATGGCATGATTAAGCCGATTGAATTGAAATTGAACTAGGACTTTGGTTTTTGACTGTTTCCGTTTAATCGACATTGTGATGTGGATATGAGTTGCAAGAGTAAATGCTTTTAATGAGCTTTGTCCTTATCAAGACGGCGGTAGCACCCCCTATCATTAAATCTTCCGCTGCAGTTTTCTATAAATCATGTCATTAGCATTTTGGGGGCATTACATACATACATATACGTACATATATATATACATACATATATATATATATATGTGTGTGTGTGTGTGCGCGCGCGCGCACACCTACATATATATATATATATATATATATATA
>JAKOGI010003005.1:0-72271 GCA_029747015.1 Carnegiea gigantea | reverse complement strand
ATGAGTATGGGGATGGGTATGGTTTCGGGTTTAGGTGCCGGCATCACTTGCCCCATACCCATACTTGAATTTTTTTGGGCTAAAATAAATTGTTGAGTAGAGTTTTAAGCTTTGAACGTTGGTAATTCGTTAAAAAAAGGCTTAATACTCCAACCCATCACCAATTATGGGGTCCATCTATTTGTGTCGCTCATTTACTTTGCTGATACATGAAATTACGTGACTTACGACTTACAAACCTAAATTCTTAGCTCATTTGTTGTGTTCCTCACTCCCCCATTTCAGTCATTTTCAAAATATCTAGAATGCAATTTCTGTTAATGAGCTAAGTATGAGCTCTTACATTTAATCCAATGGGTATTGCATTTCTTTAGAACATTATGTCTAATTGAATTTAGTTTTGTGAATTTCTTTAAGTAAAAGAAATTATGGTACCCACTAGATATTGTATTTAATATCTATATATACCCAAATAAAATCTGAAATACCCGATGGGTGTCGGTATGAGGATGTGTTGTGAAAACCTGATGGAAATGGATGCGGATAGACCTTTTAGTTTAGGCGGGTGGGTTAAATGCGGTTCAGGTGTATTCGGATTCGGGTAAAATACTAGTGGTCATATTTCTGTTATATGGGTTTCTGATCGACCCAATGGGTTTAGATCTTTTTTTTGGTGGGTTATTTTCTTCTTGTCAAAATTAAAGACTTGACATATTTAAAATTCAAAATTGTCGTGTTTAATAAAAAAGCATTGTAATTGTAATTTCTTAAAAGAATATTTAACATATTCAAACTTTTTATTATGATTTATATGATATGTGCGTTATGCACAAGTGGTCAAAGAATCGAGCACAGTGAATCGACCCGTGGATTAAAACAAGGTTAATAATGGGTTGAATTATTTATGCACCGGTTCAGTTAAAGCATGGTAACGAGTTGGAGCGGTTCAACCCACTAATAAGCCATTTAATAATTCGACATTTTTGCTAACTAACTTACCAGTACCTAATCAGGTACATTTTATTACTGGACCAATCCTAACATGAACATGAGTCAACCCATTATTCAACATCATAAATCGAAACCAATTAGAATAGAAAACAAATAAAAGGATATTGGAGAAACACAAGATAACTCAATTATCTTTTAATTATAATATCAAAATGTTAGACGAATAACATTATTTAAAATATGATGAGACATATTCATTTCATAAAAAATATAACGGTATGACTTGTACATCTTTAATATTTGTCTTATTCTACATTGATTTTCTTAATACTTGATACTTATTTCCTGCCATTTCACACCATTTTTTAAAGTTTTTCCATTAATAAGTTGTGCATGATGTTATTATATCAAAATGAAGCTAGGAAAGAAATGACACTATTGTGATTTAAGAAAGGATGCGAAAATTATATAATGTCTCTCTAAACGAACCGATATAATGAATAACCATTATTTCTAAAAGGGATAAATTATGAAAACCAAAAAATAAAGATATCATATTCAGGTTTCGGGTCGGGTATGACCTACTAATTTGTGGGTTTTTCGAGTTCGATTAGTTTCGAGTTGGGATTGAGAAAATCGTGTTGAAAACCCAAAATTTTTAGGCGGTTCAGGTGGGATCAGTTTTTGCCAGGTCTAGGTGTGGATATGGGGATAACTTTTGACAATGGATATAGGTGTAGGTATATGCAATATCACTGAGGCTTCTCTAGAGAGAGTGTGAGTCCTTCTTGAGAGAATAAATTAGGGGTGATCAAAACCGGTTAATTTGAAATTCGGTTGGAAAGTCAGTTCGCAAAAATTAGGAACCGAAAATCAAACCGAAACTTTTGGTTAACCAAATTTTTCGGTTCGGCAAAAATGTGAACCATAGCCGAACCGAAAAATTCGGTTAACTGGATTTTTGTTTCGGTTACCGGCTAATTTAAATTGTTAATTTTCAATTTTTACTCCTTTTTTAAATTAATCTAATTATTTGAGACACCAAATATTAATTTATACGTTATTGTATGTTTAGTCTTGTCTTTTAAAATTATAAAATCTACACTTAACCAATATAAAATTTAGTTTTTGTTAAATAAAAGTGTAAGTTTTGGTTTCGGTTAACCGTCAGTCAGCCATACAATTAACTGAATCTCAAATAGTAGAACCGAAATCGCAACTAAAACCGCAAAATTTTTTAGTTCGGTTAACCAAACCGAATTTTTTAGAAAAATCAAACCGATTGACCCATTTTTCAGTTCGGTTCTTCAGTTTTTTGGTTCAATTTTGCGGTTTTGGTTTGTTTTTGCTCACCTCTAACTTATGATTAACACCCCTAACTTATTATGAACTTTTCCTAAGAGATGAAAAAGCCTCCTAACCCAAGGCTCTTCTCTTCTCTGCTGACTACTGCAATCAAATGTTGGAACTCCTTCAGGCTTCATCTACCGTAATCCTTTCTATTAATGGCTTCTTTTTTTCTTCCGCTTTCAGTTCTACAAGGTTTCTCTCATCATTTCTCCTGAAATGGTCTTCATCTATTCAAATAGCACCTAAAGTCATCGAATTGATCTTCCCATTTAACCTTGTTAAGAGCCCAAAACTTCATTTCCAGATCTCTTTCTTTAATGGTAATCCATCTCCTTCTTATGAAGTTAACTGGCTCCTCTTTGCTAGATCAAGATGTATTCAAGGGCAGATCCTTCCCTTCCAAGTTGCGAATTGCGATTTCGCCCCCGACCATATCCCTTTCTAGTTGCTGCGTCACCATTGAGGATGAGATTTCCGGAGATTTTTGGAGTTCTTCATGCTTCATGCCATCAAACTTTTTATCTTTTATCATAAATGCCATTCCACTTTATTTCGACTCAAGCATGCCATTGTAAAACATCAATTTGTCAAGTGTGGGGCTTATCTGATGAGAAATCGGCTACAGCAAGTTAACCCCCCCCTTTTAATTGAAAAAATAAAATTATTATGCATGCTATAAAAAAAAAAGGCCAAAAACTTTGAAAACTCTCTCTCTCTCAACTCATGTATTATGTTCCCTCTCAATGGCTGTAGACTAAAACCTAGAAAATCATCTAGTAGAAATCATCAATAGTGAAATCATATCAAGGGTTGAACTTCAATCTCATGGTTGTGTATGTTGTTGAAGAAGAAGGGGAATTGGAGGTGTGAAATCATCAAAGAGACCATCAAGTAAAATTAGATGTTGAAAAACGAAATTTGATATTTAAAAAAATGAAAAATTTGTGATTGTTGAATGTGTTAAAGGGTTAGAAAATTGTATTTGATTGTGGGCAAATGCTAAAGACTTAGCTTTGCTCTAAAATTTGATTGCTAGAATGAGTAACAACGTTTAGATTATTAGTCTTGACATATCCCCTGTTCTATAAACTTTCTCGTGTCAAAAATGGTTCATGTCTTTTGTTCTATAAAACTTCATTTATTTATTGGGTAAATGATTGCATCTGCTTCTAATATATGTACAGAGATGTGTGCTTTTTGGGGGGGGGTCAGAACCGCTATTGAATTATTGTTATATAGTTGCATTTACTTCGGCCTTTATTTTTATAGAATTGAATGTTATTAATACTTTTGGACACTTAGAATGTCAGAGTGTGATGGAGATGAAATTGTGGTGTTTGTGAGCAATGAAATTGACTTAAATGGTGATGATAGTGATCACCTGGTTGATGATGATCATGATGAGCATGGGTCGGAATATGAGGATGAGGAATTTCTTAAAGTTATGCCGAAAAGAAGCAAATGCGTGAGGAACTTATTGCTGAGTTGGAGGCAATAATAGCAAAAAATAATGTGAATATGGGTGGAGACAATGCATTTGGTGTTGCAAATGGCTTAAAGGCATATTACCAAGATTCAGACAATGCAAATAGCCTGTTAAGTAGTGAAGAAGGTAATAATATGGGGAGGATGGGAAAAAAAGAAAAGGTGATGTCCTAGATACAACCCAAATACATTAAAAGGGAAGTAGTTTTAGAAGTAGAACAATTGTTGAGGGATAGGAAGCAACTTGTGAATGCCTTTGAAAATTATAGAATCTATAACGGTTATGCACTAAGGATAACCAAGAGTGACAAAGGAAGATTTGGAGTAATTTGCCTTGCACAAGAATGTGAGTGGAAGTTGTGGGCATCAAAACGAGGGGATGCATCTTGGCAAATTAAGAATTGCCTAAACCTCATCCTTGTGCTCCTTTTAGCTTCGAAAGAGGGATAAGGAGGATGTCTAATGCTTGATTGGCAGAAGAATACAATGACGTTTTTAGGTTACAACCAAATTTGAAGTTAAGAGAGTTGATGGGCTTGATTGATAAAGACCACTTGTACAAGCCTACCATGTCAATGTGTGCGAGAACTCGAGAAAAGGCTTTGAATTCACTCTTAGTGGATTATGAGGCACAATTTGGCATGCTTAGGGATTATGCATATAAGCTTCTCAACAAGAATCCTGATTCAATCGTGAAGATTGATGTGGACACAAATGAGAATGGAGAATCCATTTTCAAGAGCATATACATACGTGTTGGTAGTTTGAAGAGAGGATTCTTAGATGGATGTAGAAGAGTGTTGTGCCTTGATGCTTATTTCTTGAAGGGGCCTTGGGATGGCTAAGTTCTAGCTGCTATTACTCGAGATGCCAATAACCAAATGTACCTTATTGCCTGGGGTGTGGCATAAAAGGAATGCAAGGAGACATGCATGTGGTTCCTCCAATTCTTGCACCAGGACTTGGACATGACAGATGGACAAGGGTGGACCACGATTTCATATCAACAAAAGGTTACTATAAGCTACTTTTGCACAGTTTATTATGTTATAGCTATATATGTAAAGATTAGAATATCTAAATTTCATATTTATTTATGTTCAAAGTCTCGTTGATGCCATCTTTTACTTGTTACTTAACGCAGAACATAGATTGTATGCTTTAGGCATGTATATGCTAATCTCAGGGAAAAAAAAATGGAAGGATGTACAATTTATAGACGTCTTTTGGAGACTTGCAAAGTCATCAAATGAGGTTCACTACCAACAGTACATCAAGAAGATGCAACAGTTAGATCTTCATGCTTGGCAATTCTTAGAAAGGAAGAACCCCAAGCATTTTTGTAGATTGCTCTTCAACTCAAATTCTAAATGTGACTCTATCGATAATAAGACCGAGATATTTATTGCATCCATCATAGAGAAGAGATTTAAGCCTATCAAGACCATGCTTGAAGAAATTTTTGAGTTAGTCATGATTAGAGTTGCTTCTAGAAACATTACGGCTCAAAATTTACAACAAGACATATGTTCGATAATTCTCAAAAAATTAGAGAAATCAATGTAGGCTTTGGCAAGTAAGTAGAGCAGGCAGAGCTATGTACAAGGTAAAGCATGGGACAGAAGAAAATTTCATCTGCATGTATGCCAAGACTTGCATGTGCAGGGCATGAGAGTTAAGTGGTATTCCATGTGCTCATGCATTAGCAGTGATGAGGGACGAGCAAATTAATCATATTCAGTTCGTTCATAAGTGTTATAGCACTGAGATGTTGAGGATCACTTATTCACATACATTGAAACCTTTAAATGGATAAAATTTATGGGTCCCATCTCAAGATAATCCTATTCTTGCTCCAAAACTCAAAGAGAGGAAGAGAGGAACCCTTAAATTCAAAAAAAGGCTTGAAGAAAGGGAAACAAGGTCTCGTGCCCCATATGGATCTCTGTCAAGGCCATAATAAGAAGACGTGCACACAAAGGGTATATCCTCACACAATTAACTTCACTTTTATAATTTTATCTTTGGTTAAATCAACTTGAATTTGAATTGTGTAGCATGCCTCCGATGTCGCTGCTCCTGCTATTGATGTTGGTGCTTCTCAAGTAACTACTACTACTGCCTTACATGCCACTGCTGCTAATCATGCTGCTCCTAAATCTCTTGCTTCTGGTGCTGCTGTTTCTTACAATGTTGCTGCTGCATCTTCTCATTTTGTGGGTGTATCTTCTCATTTTGTGCTGCATCTTCTCATGTTGCTATTGCCGGTACTTCTCATACTAATTCAGACAGAGGAAAGCTTCCAATTTGGCAGGCTTCTGTGTCAAGACCTATGGGTGGAGAAGTCTTTTCTGCTTAAGAGAGTGTTACTTTTGCCACCTTGGATGAATACAGTTTTTTATGAATAGGTTATCTTTTTTTGGGGGGGGATTATGTGACGTCTTATGCTAAATATGGTGGCATATACTGATTTTTGGGAGGTGAATATGGTATAGGCCTTTTGTTTTTTTGGGGGGGAGGGATGGTGTTGAATACGATGGTGCAACCTGAGTAGGTTCCTGCTACTACTGTTCATGCTACTGCTGCTGTTTCTTTTGGTGGAGAATACTATAGGCTTTGCCTTTTGTCACTCACGTGCTGATTTTGGTGTCTATTTTGATGGAACTTGTGGTGAATCTATATATGGTGCAATGCAAACAATGATCATGCTTGGCTGATGTCACTACAACTAGAAAGTATAAATTATAATGCCAGTAATAAGAAATGCATATGTAGATGAGACTCTCATAAAAAAAAAAAAAAAACAAAAGAAAGAGATTGTCCCTATAACAGACTAAAACATTTAATAGAGGCATTAAGTTAAAGTTATAATGTTAGTATCCGTTCAAAGTCTATTCTAAACAATCCATTAAGAATCTACAATTGGATGTGATTTATGGCTGCATTCTGTAGACAAACAAGTACCTTATCAAGGTGTTCTTCATGAGAAATTTCCATTACCTGACTTCAACAGTGATCAAAACAATTTGTAGGGTTCTTACCTATGCTTCCATCACTCTCAAAGAGGTGCAGAACCATACAATAAATTCTGCAAGTTGAAAGCAAAGAGGCAAATCCTAGCAACTTCTTAGGTAAAGGAGCTTTGCTTGGATGGCGACAACAAAAAAGTGAAAGATTGCATTCAAAGTGATAGTGTAAATTTATTCCCAACTTATGAAGAAAACAAAAGCATTGAAGATTTTAAATTGTGTTAAGACTACTATCACCTAGTCACAGCACCTAGTGTTATAACTCAGGTTACTATTCACTCTTATGCTGAATATGCAACAGCCAGTCATTCAGCTCATTTAGCTCGCTAACATTGTCAAACACTAAAGGCAATCACCTTCCATACCAAGGTTAACTTGCATCCAAAAACTCAGTTTGCAATTAATACACAAAATATGCAGTACAAAGAGGCCAATTATGATAGAAACTCTCGTCATTGATTGCAGAGTTCTATTACAAGAAGAGAGATCATATTACAACATTTAGGCTATATTCTTTTGCTAATTACAACATCTAGGCTCTCATTGCCAACCCAGTTACAGCATAACTCTTGCATCTAGATAATTTATAATTAATGCTAGCAAGATACACAAATCTATAAGTAATAAGCTGTTGCACCTCTACTGTGTTCTTTAGTGAATTGCCCATATTTCAATGTCCTAGCATTCCTTTCCTCCAAGTCAAATATGGCTATGCTGCATAGGTTGTATAAGTCAACTTCCTGTGCATCCTTGCCCATTTGCTTCCCTGCAGCTAACGATTCACAGACAGTAAAAATTTCTTGGTCTTCTTCCTAGCTCCTTTTCCTCTATGCCGACTAATATCAGAGAACATCCAAACTTTGTTGAATTGAGAGTCATTCCAGTATTGACCTCATAATAATACAATGAATCCAATTACATTCTAAAATACACAACTTCACCAAGCACATACAGAATGATTGATCATAGAGCCTTGTTAAATAGTGGATTTTGGTCTTCGTCCACGGACAATAACCCAAAGTCTTCTTCCCTTCAAACTCGCCTTTATCAATGGCAATAGAACTAGATTTATCCTCCCCAAAATCACAGCTTCAAGCATCTGAATAAAACGTTGGCAGCTAAGAAGTAATAAATTTGGATAAAGATGATCGAATGTTAGTAAAGGAATGTAATTTGAAAGCAATTATAAGTTGTGAATGAATTTGGATGATCAATCTAACAAATTAGGGTTAGGTTTTAGTGGAGCAAAGAATGGTTCGATTTTGCCCAATTTCAATATAATTGAGCTTTGATTCCCACTGATGTGATAGAATCAATGCAGGAGTAAGAAAATTCAAACAATGGGGGAAGGAGAGACGAGGCACCATCATGGAGTTTCAAGAAAGGGGAGGCCGAAGAGAAGGCCAGAAAGTTTTCAAGGTTCTACAACCATGAACTGATGAGCACAGCCTGTCCTTTTGTTTTTTTAATGTCAATAAGCCAATTTTCTTTTTCTTTAAAAAAAAGGGGAGTTAACGTGCAATAGTCGGTTCCTTGTGGGGTGAGTGGTATATTTGACAAAACTTATTTTTTAGAATGGCAAATTTGAATTAAAATAAAGTGGGATGGCATTCCTAACAAAAAATGAGAAGTTAGATGGCATGAGCAGTGAAGAACCCGAGATTTTTGACAGAAGAACTCAGCTGACAAATAAACCTACTCTTCACTGCTTCCAACTTGCCCTGATGAACCAGGTGATTTTGGTCCTTTCCACATATTTCCTTTAATTCAAAACCTATTGCAGTTAGGTAATCATATGTGTAATTTTGTGTTTCCTTTAAGCATTGACTACATCCTTATATTGGGCCCATTTATGTTAGTGAAATCCGTATTGGTGTATAAAGTTTTTGGCTTATTTGATATATGGTTCTCCCTGCCTTTCTATAAGCTTAAGTCTAGCTTTAAGATGGTAATATTTGATTTTCATGTTTTGATGGACACTCTTGGGTTCTCTGCTTATAGCTCCTTGAACTGTGCTACCCAATTCATTTTCTTATCTACTTTCTTATTCCAACACCTTCAGGTCAGTTTTTCTGTATGGGATGTCTCTGTCTATGGCAAAAAAAGACATTGTGGTTCATTTTGATCCAATCAATTGTAAGGTAGCCATTCGAGTTTTTAGATTAATATGCCACTAAACTTTGAATTTTGACCACTAATGCCATTGGACTTCTATTTTGGTCGACAATGCCATTCGAAAATGAATTCTGCTCAAAAATATCATTCGCTGCCCCACATGACTGCCTGTAGGCGGTAGGCTGTAGGCTGTAGTAGGTAAAAGACCCATTTTTTTTTTTTGGGTGCTATTAAAGTTAAAGGGGGGAAATTCAGAAAATAAACTCATTTTATTCTCCATGTTTTACGTTACCTATGTCAATAACAATAACACCTCCTAGTGTGGGTCCCACTTTCACGAGGTCTGGGGAGATCCAGATGTAGGCAGCCTTACCTCTACCGGCATCTCTGCCCGTAGAGAGGCTGATTCCACGAGACCCACAAAAATAAGATTTATGTGCAAACATTTTGTAGAAGGGGACTTTTGAGAAAATATTAAATGGAACAACTACGGTTACGCGAATAAAACAGGGGGTCGAAACTAACCAAATCATGGAACAATAAAGCAGCGGAAGGAAACATACCTTAGTAGAGGTAGGCAAATAATGAGTCATCCCAGAAGTGAGCACTACCTGCAAACCACGCGACAACTACAACTGAAACCCACACCTAAACCTGCCCTACCGCAACCTAAAGACAACTACAAGACCGATTATCTGAGATCTAAGACCTTAATCCTATCCTGCCTTCGTCTCCTATCCTGAGCCATGTCCTCCGTCAATCCTACAACTTTCAAATCCTCTCTAATCACCTCATCCAAACTCTTCTTTCGTCGATATCTCTCTCTTTTACCTATGGGGGTGTTAATCCTCTCACAACTCCTCACTGGGGCTTCCACACTCCTTCTTTTCACATGGCCAAACCATCTAAGTCTTGTTTCTCTCATCTTATCTTCGATGGGGGCCACTTTAACCAAGCCTCTTATCATTCCATTCCTAATTCTGTCCATTCTCGTATAACCACACATCCACCTAATTATTCTCATCTCTGCGACTATCAACCTTTGAACCTGAGTCTTTTTTTATCGGCCAACACTCCGAACCATACAGTATAGTAGGTTGAACTACCATATGATAGACTTTGCCTTTTAGTCATACCGGCATCCTCTTATCACAAAGCACACCCGTGGCCTGCTTCCATTTTTGCCAACCCACTTTTATGCGCTGGTTGATATCTTCGTCAATCTCATTATTCTGCTGAACGATCGAGCCGAGGTATTTAAACTTCTCGACCTTTGGTATCGACAACCCGTCAATGGTGACCTCTCCCCCCACCTCTTCCCTTCCACTGAAACAGCAATGCAGGTATTCAGTTTTCAATCTACTTACTCTGAAACCTGTAGACTCCAATGCGTGCCTCCAACGCTCTAACTTGGCATTAACTCCCTCTCTGATCTCATCAATAAGAACAATGTCATCTGCGAACAACATGCACTATGGTAACTCATCCTGAATCCCTTTTGTAAGCTCATCCATGATCAGAATGAAAAGGAAAGGGTTTAAAGCGGACCCTTGGTGAAGGCCTATACCAATGCAGAAGTCATCGGTAACCCCTCCTGGCGCCCTAACCCTAGTTTTACCTCCCTCGTACATATCCTTAATAACTCGAATATACACCGGGGACACTCCTTTCTTTACCAAGCATCTCCACACCACTTCACGTGGAACTCGGTCATAGGCGTTTTCCAAGTCGATGAACACCAAATGAAGGTCCACTTTTTTATCTCTGTACAATCCCATGAGCCTTCTAAGGAGGTAAATCGTCTCTGTGGTCGACCTGCCAGGCATAAAACCAAATTGGTTTTCTGAAATTGAAATATTCTTCCGCAACCTTCTCTCAATCACCCTCTCCCATAATTTCATCGTGTGACTGAGCAACTTTATGCCCCTATAATTGTTACAGTCCTGAATATCCCCTTTGTTCTTATACGGTGGGATGACTGTACTAAACCTCCACTCTCTGGGCATCTTAGCCATCCTAAGAATAACATTGAAAAGCTCTGATAGCCACCTTATACCCTCTTCACCCAACCATTTCCGCACTTCTACCGGTATTTGATCTGGTCCCTCTGCCTTCCCATTAGACATCTTCATTAGGGCCTCTTTAATCTCGCCCTTGCTGATCGGTTCACCCAGTCGAGGGTCAGGATCCGTCTCCCTACTCTCTTGTTCCCTACTTCGGGAATCTTCCGTCACTTCACCGTTGAGGAGTTTAAAAAAGTATCTTTGCCATCTCTCCTTGATTACAGCATCCGCAGAGAGCACTTTACCATTTTCATCTTTGATATACCTTACGACACCTAAATCCCTTGTTCTTCTTTTCCTAGCCCTCGCCGGTTTAAAGACTTCCTTTTCACCTTCTTTGGTCTCCAGTTTTCGATATAACTTATCATAAGCCCTGCTCTTAGTTGCGGCAACAACTTTCTTGGCTACCTTTTTTGCTACCTTATATCTACCTCTACTGATCTCTTTCTCTTCATCTGTTTCACTGTTCACGAAAGCCGCGTAAGCTTCCTTTTTCTCTTTGACTTTCTCCTTTACCTCCTCGTTCCACCACCAGGTTCCCTTCATTTTGTTACCACCTCTCCTATACGTACCTAGGATCTCCTTAGCCGACTTTCGAATATAATCTGCCATTACCTCCCACATCTTATCTGCATCCTCTACTTACCTCAGGCTCCTTCTTCCGTGATCCTCACTGCTATTCTCATAGCATTCTCCTTTGTGAGATTCCACCACTTAACTCCAGGGTCCCCAACACTTCTCTTCTTCCACTTTGAACATTTGAACTTCACATCCAATACTAGCAACCTATGTTGAATTCCCAAATACTCACTGGGAATCACCTTACAATCCTTACAGAACCTCCGACTATCCGCCCTAGTAAGGAAATAGTCAATTTGAGTCTTTCTGGAACCACTCTTAAAGGTCACCAAGTGGTTCTCCTTCTTTTTAAAAAGGGAGTTTACCACCGGCAACTGTAAATTCTAGGACAGAAACACCACCATTGTTTCTCGCCCCAAAACCAAAACCTCCGTGGACTGTCTCATATCCGTCTGTGTCTACACCAATATGACCATTAAAGTCTCCTCCTATGAAAAGTTTTTCACTCCGGGGAACATCCTAAATGACCATGTCCAGCTCCTCCCAAAATTACTTCTTGATATCGTCCGACAGTCCTATTTGAGGTGCGTAAACACTAACTACATTTAGGATTTCTGATCCCACCACAACCTTAATGGCCATAATTTGATCACTTTTGCGCTTCACTTCAACAACAAAGTCAATCAATTCCTTGCCAACCAAAATGCCAACTCCATTTTTCGCCCTGTTTGACCTCGAGTACCACAGTTTGTACCCATCGACTACTCTGGCTTTAGATCCCACCCACTTAGTCTCTTGAACACAAGTTATATTAATCCTACGTCTATACAAGGACTTAACTAGTTCTATAGACTTACCAGTAAGTGACCCAATATTTCAAGACATCAAGCGCACCTTCCGGAAACCTGCCCCCTTCCCAACTCTAATTTCCCCTGGAGGACTGGCTGGAACTACTACATTGCTCACCACTCGCTTAAGCTACCCACACCCACTCCCACTCCCAACAAATAAATAAATATAAATATAAAGAAATATACTGTAATAATTAAATAAATAAATAAAGTAAATAGATAAATAAATATATATACGATATATAACACAACTAAGAATACAAATAATAATAATATTAACAACAACGACCACAACAACAAATAATAATACTGAAATAATAATACTAATAACAACACCAAAATTAGTAGGGACACACTAACAATCTCACTATTAGTTAAGGCTTCAAAATATGTAAATAATGGCAACAGATTAAAAGATGTAGGGGCAATAATAAAATGGAGGGCAGTAATAAAGAAAGCAAGTAATAAAATAAGCAAGAAAAATACTAACCAAATACAAGAAAACGTAAATGACTCTAGAAAGCAAACTTAAAAGCACCAACGGTTAAATGGGTAAATTGTACGAGAAAACACAGCTAAAAGATAGTCTATGCTAAAAACTGATATGTGATATAAAGAGTTGACAAAATCTCTCTTCTTCACAATCCCTAAAGCAGTTAATCCCACGCTTAAACTGTAATTTATACAAGGCAAGAAACTAATTATACTAGACTGTAATTTATTCAAGGTAAAAAATAGAATGAATAGAGAGAGGTGGAATTAATTATACAAAAGGAATGGGTGCTTTGTTTTGCGTTCTATTAACGGTGTTCTATTAACAGTGTGACAAAGAAACTAATCACCTTCACATGCACAATTAACTCAATTAGTACTCCCAGATAGAAGAGAAAGACCATAATGGGGTTATACTTGCTGTTAAAAAAACAAAAGCCTTCCAACTCACAGAAAGCCTTCTAACACAGGTAGAATTCAGTAATTGAACAGAGAAAAATGTAAGGTCAGCGATGGAAACTCACAGAGAGGTGAGGAGTTCACGAAGCCCGGCTGATTGGCTGAGGAGTCCACGATGGCTGACTGTCACTAGCGAAGGCGCGACGGCGAGGAGATGTCTGAGTTTCTTAAAAAGGCGACGGAAAAAGCCGAAGACTATGCTAATATGCCGTTTCTAGAGGGAAGAGAGAGAGAGACCCACTATCTCCTCCCCAAACCAAAAATCAGATACAGCCAATTCCAATACCTTAGAGCACAAATAAGCTCAAATTAAGATAATTCACCGAAGCCCTAACTAAAACAGCTCAGAATCTTCAGTTCCTTGCCCACTTCTTCAACCACCGAAGTATCCAGGAAACCCTAAATTGCAGCAGAAAACAAACTTCTTTGACCCCAAATTCCAACTTGATTACAATAAAGCTAGCTGGAGAAGCTCTGATAATCAAGATTGAGGTGGGCTCTTTGCAGAAGAAGAGACAATGTCGGTGCACCGAGGTTCTGAGCGACCGGTGGCCACAGCGAGGCTGGGCAGGGCAACAAGGTTCTGGTTCACTGAGATGCCGACTGGGAGTGGGCTGCTGGCGGCGATGGGGCTAGACGTCCAGCTAGCGGTTGACGGTGTCCAAACAGTGACCGTTCTGCCCTCCTGACAGGCTTAGATATGTGCAGAAGAAGAGTTACCCTAGGCAAAATTAATCATTTTGAAACCTAACTTTTGACGTCCCCAAAACAAAATCCCTTCCTCCTTTTGAAACCTAACTATCAAATTAATCATTTTTAGCTCTTCAATTCGCAAAATTGAAGTCGAATTTGAGTTCCACAATGAAATTCGAACCCCTACGTGCCTAAAATTTTGCAAATTTTATCTTCAAATCACATACCCTAGGTGTCCCTTGATTCGAAAAACCTTAATACATTTGTTTGCTTTGTTGAATCAAGTAAATTAAGTTCCAAGTTGCAATTAGGCCTTGATTCCATCCATCAATCCACGAAATTTGTGGCAAGAAGCAAAGAGGAGTTATGGCTGAATATGCTCGAAGGGTTGTGGCCATCAAGTTCACCAGATTGTTAGAAGGGCTTATTTGTCTAGTTTCAAGAATTTATGTATGTTGTGGTTGGCCTGTACCATTCTGATTAATTTCATATGCCTTTCCAGGGTTTGTGGCTGATGGGGGTTCCTTTCTGCATTGTGGCCAACAAGAATGTCTGATAGCTAAATATTGCCCATCTCGTAAAAGGTGATCACATTTGTAGAGTTAGGTGGCTCATCCAGATTTGCTGGTAGATTATTCCAAAAGCTAAGGTGTAGGTGCAACCGGAGAAGGACTGCAGTGAACAGGGGCTCTATTGACCCCAAGCAGAAGCTCCAGAACTGTGGTCATTATAATTGAATTGCATGGTAGTGGGAATGGATCAGTTAGCTTTGGTGTTGTTGGTGTTGAGTGTCTTATATGATGGATGGATTGTGAATGTAGTGAGGGTAAATGTTGTAGTGAGGCATCCAGTGAAATCTAGTTGATGACATTTTGTCGTAGTGAATATTTCAAGTACATTTACTGAAGCTTTGTTATTGTAATGACAACTTGTAATCAATGAAGAGTGTTTTGGCTAATTGATCTCTTTTAATACACATTATACATGTTTGTAATGAAATGATCTTCGCAGTTGTAAGAATGAGCATTTGCATTGTTGTTATTGCTTTGAGAGAAAAATGAACTATGCAAATTAGAAAACACATTTATATACATCAGAAATAAAGTTAGTCAAATTAGGACATCCCATGCTTGAAACCATACAAGTGAGCAAGATTCTCAGAAATTGGTCTCTTGCTCAAGCAAATTGTTAATGAAATGAGCATTCCATAGCTATATAAATATAAAACTAAAGCACACTTACATATCAGAGCCACTCACCAAAACTCAACAGTCTGGCTAATATGAAAAAATTAGAGTAGGATACAGAGTAGAACGGAAGGAATAACAGGATCAAAATTTGCAAATTAGTAAATGAATTCTCACCCAAAAAAGATAAATGAATCATATATTACGCAAAAAACTAAATTAGATTAATCTTGTCTACCAAAAGTTGATGTCATACAGCAAATGAAACAAACTTATGTACCAATATTCTAAAAACTTCATCTTGATTGTTTTACTCTATCCATATGGTTTCATTCTGTCCATATGGCAAAAGTTTGGCTCTCTTTGGTTGAGAATACCTCCCCACCCTTACTCCTGGTTATCTGCACTTGGAGCGTAGTTGGTGCTTCAGACAAAGATGCAGCAGTTACATTAGTACATATAGATGAAGAAGTAATTGTTGTTGTAGATAGAGAGGAAGCTTCAGCAGTACAATGCACAGAAGCAGCAAATGCAACATTGTTGGATGGGTAGAAAACACCAGCAGGTACAGTTGCAAAGGAAGCATAGACAGGGGCAGAAGAAGTATGTCGATAGACAAAAGAAGTAGCACCAAAAACAAGTGGACGAACAGAAGAAATGACATCAGTAGAAGCACAGCTAGAAGAGGAAATAACAGTAGCAGTAGGTGAAATCAAAGGGGCAGAACCAGAAGCATTGCCTTCTCTTCTTCTTTTCTAACTTGTATGATGATAGACATGTGGCTGTCATTGAATAGCTAAAAGTCATGCGATTAAAGTAAGGAAATTTAAGTGATATACCTGAGGATTTGTCATTAGATGTGTACAAGTTTTCTTGTTATAGCCTTCAAGACCGTAGTTGGAGCACTTAATTATGCCTCCAGATCGTGGCACACTTCCTTATTGGCTACGAGTCCTTGATTCTCCTTCCTTGAGTATCCTCCTCAATCTGAGGTTGCATCTCTTCTTTTTTTTTTTTTTGAAAGGTGGGGCAACAATTGGAGATTCTTCACATTGAGGCCACAAGTTATAACTATTTATAAGATGAAGTGTGTGTGTGCATAGGTTTTTCATTGGCTTCATGTCAAGTTCAATATTCTTATTCTTCCTAACACCTGCTTAGAGCGCTAACCTCCTTGAGAAATATGTTCAGCCGCTCTCTACATGAGGAACCCAATCAGAACAGTGCCTAGGTGCATAAATTTATTTCTTATAGCAAGAAAATACAACATTCTAATAACCTTTAATTTGAGCTTCAATTCTTGCCGCTACACAGATGTCATAGCATTTCAGGCAACTAACCTCCAAAGAACCAAAAAAAAAAAAAAAAAAGGGCTCATGCAGACGTATTAGGAATATATTAGAGATATTCCCAACTTTTACACAAGACAAACTCAGAAATGAAGATCCACAACATGCTTATGAAACGGAGCTCTACAACCCACAATTACCTACACGCAAATCCCATATGATTTCTATCCACATTTTGACAGTTGTTTGTTGGAATCATGAAGCCTAAATTGAATTTAGTGTACCCTAGGCTGATAAATGACATGGATTGAAATATTGAACCCAGAGTGTTGTCAACAGTTAAGATAGTAAGCTACTGGATACACTCCTTGAACTAAATCCTTATAACACAAGCATATATGAGCTAATCTAATCCGCAACGTAGGACTAAAAATAGATTGGGTGATGATGTGCTATTATCCCACATTGATGGCATCAATTAAAACAATTACAATGCTTGCAAGACAATATATGGATCTATAAACACATAAGATGTCCAACAAGTAACAAAAATAATAATCCCGATGTTACCATAATATGTATAGCCTGCGCTCCCATTGCATAACAAGCTGATGAGCTTTGCCTGTGTATAGAATAGCTTGTCGTATCTTGGCTTAATTACTATTTGCCATATCGACTTCGGCCCTGTATCCTTCCAAGCAGCCAAGTTCAACCATGAGTAATATCGTACGAGTTACCTATACTAGGTTTAGATTCACCCTTTTATCCCATGCTGCCTTGTTAGATCAATAAGATGAAGAAAACCAACCCCCCCTCCCCCCCCCCCCCCCCCCAAAAAAGGGAGGCAATGCCCACATGAGTTAACAAAATAAGTCACTCATATAACACACAACAAAAGCGATAGCTGCCATTCAGCATTCATTTTGTACTGAAGTTCAATTCTCTTATTGGAGTAGCTTGAGCCCAGTGTATCATCACTGACCAAATCAGTCTAAGCAATAAACAAAAGTGTCCCCAAAATAAGTTCTTCCTATTGAGATAAATTTTTGGCTAGTAATACCAACATTAGACGGTGGCTTTCTTAGTAGCTTCTGACATTATCCACAATTGCTAGAAGCTATAATATTCTAGTCAAGCTTTCACGATCTCTCAAGTCTATTTTCAATCAAACATTGCTCCATCTGCGTTGGATAGAATAGTGAGCTAAGCTGATGTCCTCATAGCCAAAAATTCAACAGAAAATTTCAATAATCAGCAAGTCACTTTTCACCAGAACACAAGCAAATCAAAAGGAAAGCTGAGGATGATTAAAAAAAATCACCAAAACTCCATAAGGAATGCGAAGTGACAACTTTCACAACGAGGTTTATTCAAGCAAGAAAATAAAATTCTAAGGAAAAAAAGATTGTAGTTAGGACTAATCCAAAATCAAACACAAATTTATTCCTCTACAGTCAATACTCAACAGTGTTAACAAGGTCTCTGTTATCAATAAGCGAACACATTCACCTATCTTTACCCCAAAATGAAGCAATATGTAGCTCATTGAGAGAAAGAAAAAGGCTTAGAGGAATGAATCCAATCTGAAAAGCATGCCTTGTTCAACGACAAAGGAATTCTTACAATAATTCTAACAATTGATCTGAAATTGAAGGTAAACAGCTACCTGCAGATGAAGGTCTACTAGCTAATGCAAATTAGAGGATAATTTGCAATGATATCATGAGGTACCTCAAGTATACGCTACTATATACAATTGGCCTAGAGCTTCAGACTTAGGCAACATAGAGAAAGCATGAGATGGCGGAAAACAAGAAAAAGTAATATCTACTTTGCTTACATCTAGTAACTATGCACACAAGGTTATGGTGTGGTTAGTGGATGCTTGACCTAGATTGTGCATTATTCATCCACAAATTGATAGAAGTTAATTTCTTTGAAACTAACAAAGAGGACTACAAACAAGAATGCATGTTAAGGAATCACGAAAAGTAACAACCAAAATTTAACCTACATATCAATATGTGAACAACCAAGAAAAAAGTTGTAAAAAAGGTAAACACGCACACTTAGTGCCCTCTGATGTATCCTCAAGGGGAAACCAAGAGGATGGGAAAATAGAAGAAGATTGTAAAAAAAAAAAAAAGCCAGACAACTTTGAATTCACAAACTCACCCTTGATTGTGGATAGCAAACCGGAACTAACACCCACCTTAGATACAGAAACACCACCAAGGAATGATGTTAGGGCCCTTAACAACCCCTTGGATACAGAATCACCACCAAGAATGAGAGTTAAGACTCTTACTAGATCACCACTCAACCCGGCCAAAGGAAGAGATAAGCTAGAAGAGAGTTTGGGAGTTCAAAGGAGCAAAGCTCAACTTCATTCAATATTTTCAGCATTATGCCGGCCAAAGGGGGCCTTAGAGGCTTAATATAAGGCTTTCAAAATTCAAAACATAGGCCCTAGGCTACATCACAAGCTAAACTAGGCAAAATACAAAGATCAAATCAAAACATAAAAGGGTAGATGCATCCTCCTCTTGACAACTCTTCAATGCTAATCTTGAGGATGATGTGTCGACTTAGGGGCTAAGGAAAGCTTCATTTGCAGCTAAGTACTCTTCATGATGACTCTTGCAAGTGGCTAAGCATAGATTAGAGCAAAAATCACCTCAATTCTCTCTCCTTGTACTCGGCTGCCATAGCCCGGATAAAAGGGTGTTTTATTCCTTATTTTGGTGGTTAATAGCTCCTCATGTGTGTAATTTGGCTGAGGTTTTTTTATGGCCACTTGATAATATTTTTAAAGTACTTTTAAACCATAAAAGTTTCAAATCAAATGGAGGAAAAATGGGTCACCAAACAGCCACTTGTTTCGGATGTGTCCAGTTCAGCGCTAGGTTGGAGTTGCTGACTTTGTTTGATGATTTGAGGTGTCAAATGATCTCCAAATGACTTGCAAGAGGTCTTGATGGAAAGAGCACATCTTGAACTTAAACTTAAGCTTCCCGCAACCCCATTTTAGCCCCGGGAAGATTAGAAAATAACGTGCACAAAATCGGGTTTATGCACGGCTGAAATTCCAGTCTTGACAAAATAATTCCCTTGCTCACCTAGGCTGATTTCTTGTATCTTGGACATGAGATTTGGACTTTTTGGGCTTCCTTGATGGCCTTGGATCATAATAGGAGATGGACCTCCATCATTCTTCCCTTGTTGAAGAGAATTTGCCCTCAAATTGGTAAGATGATCATCCTTCTCATAAGGGCTAAGGTCGGCTACATTGAAAGTGGCCAAAACTCCATAATCACCGGGCAAATTTATCTTGTAAGCATTGTCATTGATGCGCTCTAATACTTCAAAGGGGCCATCGGCTCTTGGCATCAACTTGCTCTTCCTCTTAGAAGGAAACCGTTCCTTCCTCAAATGAATCCATACCAAATCACCAGGGTGGAACACCATCTTCTTTCTATGCTTGTTGGCATGGTCCTTGTATGATGCATTTGCCTTCACAATCTTGGCCCTCACGGTTTCATGGAGCTTTTGGATCTCTTCCACTCGTTTGCTAGCCTCCATGTGAGGCTTCTCATTCATCTCTCTTGGGATAAGATCAAGGGGACTCAAAGGATCCAACCCATAAACTACCTTGAATGGAGATAAACCCGTGGCCTTGCTAGGTGTTTTGTTGAAGGCGAACTCGGCATGTGGCAAGGCTAAGTCCCAAGCTTTGACATTGGACTTTACTAGCACTCTCAAAAGAGTTCCCAAAGTCCGGTTGGTGACTTGGGTTTGCCCATCCGTTTGAGGGTGGCATGAAGTGCTATACTTGAGCTTGGTTCCCATCTTCTTCCAAAGTGTCACCCAAAAATGGCTAAGGAACATGGTATCCCTATCCGAGACAATGGATCTAGGGATGCCATGTAGCCTCATCACTTCCTTGAAGTATAACTCGGCAATGTGGGTGGCATCATTGGTCTTGGTACAAGGTATGACATGGGCCATTTTAGAGAAACGATCAACAACCACAAAGATTGAATCTTTACCCATTTGTGTCCTTGGAAGGCCAAGGACAAAGTCCATGCTTACATCTTCTCAAGGATGATTGGGAGTGGGTAAGGGAGTGTATAGGCCGTGGGGTAGGAGGTGGCTTTTGGCAACTTGGCAAGTTGCACATCTCTTCAATACATCTTGTACATCTTTGCTCATACTCGGCCAATAGTAATGTTCCCTTAGCATCATAAGGGTCTTGTTCTCTCCAAAGTGACCGGCTAGAGATCCACCATGAACCTCACGTATGAGTAGCTCTCTTGTGCCACACTTAGGCACACATAATCTTGAGCCTTTGAACAAAAAGCCATCTTGGACAAGAAAGCCACCTTTGGGATGCCGAAGGCACTCCTTGTAGAGCTCTCCCAAATCTTCATCATTCTCATAAAGGGACTTTAAGTGCTCAAAGCCAAGGATGCAAGCATCAAGTTGAAATAAAAGTAAGTGCCTCCTTGACAAGGCATCGGCTCTTTGGTTGAGCTTTCCGGACTTGTGCTTGATGGTGAAGTTGAAAGATTGGAGGAACTCCACCCACTTGGCATGCCGTGAGTTAAGCTTATGTTGCCCTTGAATGTATTTTAAGGTTTCATGATCCGAGTGCAAGATGAACTCACTAGCCACCAAGTAATGATTCCAATGCTCAAGGCACCTCACAATGGCATAAAATTCCTTATCATAGGTTGAGTACTTCCTCCTTGAGTCACAAAGTTTCTCACTAAAGAAGGCTAAGGGCCGCCCCTCTTGAGTGAGAACTCCTCCAATGCCAACTCCCGATGCATCACACTCTACTTCAAACACTTTATCAAAACAAGGTAAGGCAAGAATCGGTGCTTGGGTGAGCTTGGACTTGATGGTTTCAAAGGCTTCTTGAGCTTTGGGAGTCTACTTGAATGTTGTACCTTTGATAACCTCGGTCATAGGGGCTATAATAGTGCTAAAGTTTCTAATGAACCACCTATAGAAGGAGGCAAGCCCATGAAAACTTCGCACATCATGGATGCTCTTTGGGGTTGGCCAAGACCGAATGGCCTCCACTTTGCTCTCATCCACCTTGATGCCTTCACTTGTAACAATGTAACCAAGGAAGGTTACCTCATGAGTGAAAAATGTACACTTCTTGAGGTTACCATAGAGCTTTTCCTTCTCTAGAACCTTCATGACTTGAGTGAGATGTTGAAGGTGCTCTTCTTCATTCTTGCTATAGATTAGGATGTCATCAAAATATACCACAACAAATTTTCTAATGAAAGGCTAAAACACTTGGTTTATGAGCTGCATAAATGTACTTGGAGCATTTGATAAACCGAATGGCATAACTAGCCACTCATACAAGCCTCCTTTAGTCTGGAAGGCCGTTTTCCACTCATCCCCTTCTCTAATGCGGATTTGGTAGTAACCACTCCTCAAATCCACCTTAGAGAACACACTAGAACCATATAACTCATCAAGCATGTCTTCAAGGCGGGGAATTGGATATCTATACTTGATGGTTATCTTGTTGATTGCCCAACTATCAACACACATGCGCATACTCCCATCTTTCTTTGGTACAAGGAGGGCCGGAACCGCACAAGGGCTCAAGCTCTCTCTAATCAACCCCTTGACCATAAGCTCATCAACTTGCCTTTGGATCTCCATGGTTTCTTTAGGGTTCGTTCGGTAAGCCGGTTTGTTTGGGAGGATGGAGCCGGGTATGAGATCAATGTGATGTTGGATGGTTCTTTGTGGAGGCAGGCCAGGGGGTATTTCTTCGGGAAAGACATGGCTAAATTGTTCAAGGAGGGAAAGGGCTAGGGGGTGTGATGGTGTGGGGGTTTCGGACTCTTCAAGGGTGGCTAGAATCCATTCCTTAAAGGCCTTGAATTCATGGTGAGAAGCCTTAAGGAGAGGCTCACTCACGGCTAAGAGCATGTTCGAATGGTCATGGTTTAGTTAGGGCTTGCTTTTGTGGAGTTGGGAAGGGCTTAATTGGGCAAGGGTGATCTTCCTCCCATCCTTGTGGAAGGTGTAGGTATTCAAATAGCCATCATGCATAACTTTCCGATCAAACAACCAAGGTCTACCCAACAAGAGGTGACATGCATCCATGGGGATGATATCACACCACAATTCATCATGGTAATGCTTTCCAATTAAAAATGAGATCAAGCACCTTGAATTAACTTGCAACCCCTTACCTTGATTTAACCATTGAATGTTGTAGGGGTGAGGATGAGCCGAAGCTTGAAGACCAAGCTTCTCCACCATAGTCAATGATGTTACATTTGCACAACTTCCTCCATCAATGATGAGGGAACACACTTTGCCTTGAATGGTACATCTTGTATGAAAGATGTTCTCTCTTTGTTCTTCAAGTTCTCCTCTTTTAGTACTCAAGGCTCTCCTCAATACAAGTAGCTCTCCTTCATCCACCTCTTCAACCACTTCCTCTTGCTCCTCCATGTAGTACACGCCTTCCTTTTCTTCCTCCTCTACTCCCTCTTCATCCCTCTTCTCATCCCACTCGGCCAAGGTGATAACCCTCCTATTTGGACACTCCGAAGCAATGTGCCCAAGACCTTGACACTTGAAACACCTTCTTTGGTCATTTAGCCTAGGATTGGGACGGTTTTGGGGTGGTGGATTCTTTTGTGGAGCTTGGTTCTTTTGTGGAGGTGAGGGTGTAGAAACCGTAGGTTTAGGAGGTGGGTAAGAGCTCCCCTTGTTGAAAGGTTGGCTCTTGGGAAAGGGTTTGAGAGGTTCTCTTTTGTGGAGCTTGGATTTTCTTTGTTGTTCCACTTTGTGGGCTAAGACACACACCTCATCAAAAGTAGTACATTGTTGCAACTCTACCACATGAGCATATCTAGGATCTAACCCTCCCAAATATCTCACTATGGTTTGTTCTTCGGGCTCCCTCAAATCACATTTGATCAACAACTTTTCAAACTCTCTAGTATACTCCTCGACACTCATGCTACCTTGGACAAGGTTGTGAAGTTGGGAGTAGTTATCTTGTAGGTAAGATGGGGGTAAGAAACGGGCTTTAAGTTTGGCTTTCATTTTCTCCCATGTTCGAATCTTTCCCTTCCCTTGCCTAGCTCTCTTAGCACAAAGGTTGGACCACCAAAAAGAAGCATATTTACGAAGTCTAAGGGCAACAAGTTTTACCTTATTACCCTCCGAAATCTCCTTGTAGTCGAAGATCCTCTCAACGGTTTGCAACCACTCCAAAAACTCATCGGGGTCTAGCCTCCCTTCGAACTCCGGGATCTCTACTTTGATGTCTCTATGGTGTGAGGTTGTTTTCCTTCCTCTCCTCATTCTTCCATAGGCCTCTTCTTCACTTGATGAGCTCAAGCGTGGGGCCGCTCTCATTTCTTGCTCGGAATCGGAGGAGTTAGAAGATCGGGAACTCCTAATCTCCTTGCATTTTTGCTTCAAAGATTCTCCGAGTTGTCGCTTCAAGTACTCATTTTGACCTTTGATCTCTTCGTTTTGTTGCCTCAAGGCCTTATAGTTCTTCATGAGGGCCTCAAACTTCTCCTCCAAGGTCATACTAGTAGCACTCATGTTGAAACAAGGTGGAACTTCACGAACTGGATGTGGCACGGGCGTGCTCTCTGGCACGAGGTGACCGTGTTCAAGTGCTGGATGTGGGCGAAGTTAGAATGTGGCTGGGAGAGAAGTGGCACGGTCGTGCTCCTTGGCACGGGGGAACCGTGCTAATGTTCTGGCCTGTGAAAAACGTGGGGCACGGTTTTAATGTTTTTGTGGGGGAATGTGTTTGGGTGTTTGGAAGGGCGTTGGGCAGCAAGCTTAGGCCTAGGGAAACCTTAGCTCTGATACCAAGTATGATGTATCCTCAAGGGGAAACCAAGAGGATGGGAAAATAGAAGAAGATTGTAAAAAAAAAAAAAGCCAGACAACTTTGAATTCACAAACTCACCCTTGATTGTGGATAGCAAACCGGAACTAACACCCACCTTGGATACAGAAACACCACCAAGGAATGATGTTAGGGCCCTTAACAACCCCTTGGATACAGAATCACCACCAAGAACGGGAGTTAAGACTCTTACTAGATCACCACTCAACCCGGCCAAAGGAAGAGATAAGCTAGAAGAGAGTTTGGGAGTTCAAAGGAGCAAAGCTCAACTTCATTCAATATTTTCAGCATTATGCCGGCCAAAGGGGGCCTTAGAGGCTTAATACAAGGCTTTCAAAATTCAAAACATAGGCCCTAGGCTACATCACAAGCTAAACTAGGCAAAAATACAAAGATCAAATCAAAACATAAAAGGGTAGATGCATCCTCCTTCTTGACAACTCTTCAATGCTAATCTTGAGGATGATGTGTCGACTTAGGGGCCAAGGAAAGCTTCATTTGCAGCTAAGTACTCTTCATGATGACTCTTGCAAGTGGCTAAGCATAGATTAGAGCAAAAATCACCTCAATTCTCTCTCCTTGTACCCGGCTGCCATAGCCCGAATAAAAGGGTGTTTTATTCCTTATTTTGGTGGTTAATAGCTCCTCATGTGTGTAATTTGGCTGAGGTTTTTTTATGGCCACTTGATAATATTTTTAAAGTACTTTCAAAACATAAAAGTTTCAAACCAAATGGAGGAAAAATGGGTCACCAAACAGCCACTTGTTTTGGATGTGTCCAGTTCAGCGCCAGGTTGGAGTTGCTGACTTTGTTTGATGATTTGAGGTGTAAAATGATCTCCAAATGACTTGCAAGAGGTCTTGATGGAAAGAGCACATCTTGAACTTAAACTTAGGCTTCCTGCAACCCCATTTTAGCCCTGGGAAGATTAGAAAATAACGTGCACAAAATCGGGTTTATGCACGGCTGAAATTCCAGTCTTGACAAAATAATTTCCTTGCTCACCTAGGCTGATTTCTTGTATCTTGGACATGAGACTTGGACTTTTTGGGCTTCCTTGATGGCCTTGGATCATAATAGGAGATGGACCTCCATCACCCTCCCTAAAGATTTCTAGTTTAACCCTCACTTCATTATCCAGATTTATCCTTATATAAGAGTAGACCCTGTAACCACAAAGATTTAACATTTGTTCATGAAAGACAAAGTAAACTAATTAAGAAAATCCCAAAATCTATCAAAATCCCAATGAGGATCGGCAAAGTAAACCAATGACGAACAAAATAGAGAAAATGAGATGTCCTCTATCAATTCAGTTTTCTATTAATATCCAAATCTGTGAACTAGATTTTCCACCATTAAAACATTGCCCAACAAAGAAAATCATGCGATATCAACTTTCTAAAAAGGACCCAGGAGCATATGAAATCACCCAGAAGAAAAAGAGAGACATTCTCAATTTAATTCCACAATGAAATGAAACAATAATCTAAACAAGACACCATCTCCAAAAATGCATAAAAACTTAATAAAAAGGATCAACGCTAAATTAAAAGACGAAGGAAATAACAAACCTTCTTTGACTACGACTTTTGAATTAAATTGCATCATTCAAGAAACAGAGAGAAATGAGTACCAGAAGCTGCCAAGGTGTTAGGCTACCACCATTAATGTAATTCAATCAGACACATCCTAGTTAATTCCTCAAGTCAAGATAGTCTAATTACACAAGTCCAAGTCCAAGGAACAAGTTCCCTTTTGCAAGGCCAAAAGGAGATGGTACCCAGGTTTACCCCTTACAAATACCCGGTTTTGTTTTTATTATTTCATAGTCCAAACGACATCCAAATTATGTAATTCTTTTTTTGTTAGTTCAGTTAGGATGTCTAGTTTATTTTTTATGTTAAGCACAAAGGCAGAAGACCACATTAAAGGGGTCAATTCAGTCGTTTTGTCAAAACTACCTAGCAAGCATCTAAATTTACACGGTTAGAAAGATCTTAGTAATTAAGGCACTTAATGATGTCCAAATCATGAATTTCAAAAAGGAAGGGTTTCTAGACATCTTGAGGTCCCCCTTGAAGAAAATCAAGGATTAGTCACCAAAAAGGAGTGACACTTGCTGCATGAAAACACAGCCCACACGGCTTCCCCACGGTAGCTTACCTAGCGAAGGAGTTTTACCCTCCTAGGTGGGTTTCTTCCACCAAGGTGTATGCTATGTTGGCTGGTACTTTGAGCTTAGTTACCATGTGACTCATAAATGGAGAGAAAGCCATGTGAAAGAGGAAGATTGCGCCACTTTGTAAGCTTACATTCGGACACTCAAGCAGGAGGTGGCAAGCATGCATTACTCTTCTCCTTTTAAGGTGGCATCCGTGTGTGATTACCCTCCTAGGGAGGAGAGATGACTCTTGCTGCCTAAGATCATCAAGGATTAGCCTAAGTTAATTATTTTGAAGCTAGTACACTCATTAGTACTTGTTTTAATTTGGTTTTGTACTAAACCGTGTACTTGGGTATGTAAATGTATTTAGTGACCTTCCTTAATATTAAGTGATCTTCTAATGATTACCTAATTACTAAGGAAAGCCTTTAGGTGTGCCATTATAAGTAGTTTGGCGTTCATTTTGTAACCAAGTGTTGAGAAATTAAAATCAGAAGTTGAGTTATAAACGCCTCTATGTGTTACTTTAAATTCTCTACTTGCTTATCTCTAATTCGGCCAATTAGAGTGGTGTTCAAGTGAGTTTTAATCTTGATTAGGTGGTGAAATTTGTATCTTAATCTAGGATTAAGAGCCCTGAAATAGTTCTTAGTGGTGAAATCTGTATCTAAGAAACATTTCAGTTCTATCAACCTTTCAGTTTTCAAGCCATTGAACCTTGTTCAAGGCATGCTTTCTCTTCTTTTCTCCATACCATTTCCCTCTTTTTCCTACGCCATTTCCCTCCTTTTCCCATGCTATTTCCCCTTCCTCTCACTAACACTTAAGTTTTCCTCCCTCTTCTTTCCAGTGTGACTACATCAACCATTGGCCCTCATCTCCATCTCTGATAGCTACAAAGCCATTGGCCACAACGCTGACCACAATTCCACCTCTCTCTCACGGGTCCTTCTCCCAGACAAGAAGCTTGATTAGGTCTAGGTAAAAAGAAAGAAAGAAAGAAAAAAGCAAACTTTATATGAAAAAAAACAAAGAATTAGGGTTCGGATTGGAAGTTTTAGAATGTGAGCCTGTTGTAGGCACTAAAAATATTTATGTGTTGTACCAAAATAAAATTAAATTAATTATCTAGGCCAAACTTTTTAATTAATTTAATCATGCCTAAAAAACTCTCAAGTCGAAGCCCAAGGGATTTTCAAGTCAAGCTACGACCTAAGCCCGCCTGGTCGAAACCCAAATGACTCCCAAGTTAAATCCCAACTCAAAATCCAAGTCAAAGCCTAAATTAAAGCTCAAGAGACGACTTCTAAGTCAAGTCATGACCCAAGTCCGAATGACTTCCAAGTCAAGACGTGATCTAATCCAAGTCAAAGTCAAAGTCAAAGGTCAAATGACTCCCAAGTCAACATCCGGTCAAAACCCAAGATAACTGTCAAGGCAATGTCGACCCAAGCCCAAGAGACTTCCAATTCAAAGTCATAGTCAAAGCAAATGACTCCTAAGTCAAATCAATCCAAGATGAGGCCTGATTGAAGGCCCCAAATGAGGTCAAAGTCCATCTTGACTTTCAAGGGGAAGGGGGAAGTTTTCCTATAAATAGACCCCTATCCCCCTTGATTCAAGGTTGGAAAGTTGAAACAAATCCCCCAACACTCAAACATTCACTCTTTGAAGGAAAATAATAAGCACGCGTGCCATCCTCCCTTGAAGATCAAGTCTTTATCTTGATTGAGATCGAAGAACGTCCCCTCTCAAGTTTCGAAGAAGAAGAGCACAGGATCTCTCTCTCGTAGATCCTACGAAATGGTCTTCACTTCTAGTAGGCGAACTCACACATTAGAGACAAGCAGCATGGCAAAAGCTGTTATGTCAATCACCGCTAGGCAAAAAGTGTCACCCTCATCCAAGCTCCAAGGCATGAAGGCCCAATAAAAGGCGCCCTTTTGGATTGATAAAATTCAAAAACCCCAACTTTAATCTCCAATCTATGAAGTTGAAGACTACTATAGCAGTAATTCTTCATCGCCCTCACCAAAAAGGGTGCGCTTGTCAAAAACTAAAGCCGAGTCCTCAAGAACTGTTGTCATGTCAGCTATGATAACAGGCTCAACCAGTTTAGAAGAGGGCATGGCTAACATGAAGGCCATCTTAGACAAAATCACTAGGGAAAGCGAAGAAAAGGAAGCGCACATCAAACTTTAAGAGGAAAAGATTGTTAAGCTAACCAAAAAGTTAGAGTCAATCTTCTACAAAAGACTCAAAAAGTGAAGATCAGGAAAAATTTCTGTCCACACTGAAGCTTCTGACAATGAAAAACAGCCAAAGAAACATGGTACACCTCAAAATGTCAAGTCCTCTTGATCAATGACTATTAAGCAAATTCAAGACTTGATAGCAAATGTAGTTAAGGCGCAACTAAGTGAAGGTTCGCGCAGAACTCACCTATGCACCAAGCCCTACACTAAGAAGGTTGATACTCTCCACATGCCCTATGGTTATCAACCCCCTAAGTTCCAATAGTTTGATGGAAAAGGCAACCTAAAGTAGCATGTCGCACACTTCATTGAGATATGCAACAATGCTGGGACCAACGGCGACCTCATGGTGAAGCAGTTTGTCCAGACATTAAAAGATATTGCCTTTGATTGGTATGCCGACCTAAAGCCTAAGTCCATTAACAACTTAGGAACAAATGGAGTAAGAGTTCCTTAACAGGTTCTACATCACTGAGCGCACTGTCAGCATGGTTGAGCTGACAAACACAAAACAATGGAAAGATGAACCCGTTCTTGACTACATCAATCGCTGGCATGCACTCCTTGAATGCAAAGATTGTCTCTCTGAAACTTCTGCTGTTGAAATGTGCACCCAAGGCATGCATTGAGACTTGCTGTATGTCCTACAAATGAGCAAACATAAGACTTTCTAAGAATTAGCAACCAAGGCACATGACATGGAGGTGATGATAGCTAGTCGTCATGCAACTCCTTCCATTCTACTGAATCAAAGAAGGACAAAGTTGAGTTCAAGATGAGTGTTAAGTTCTCTATGAACACGACCAAAGAAGCATGTCCACGTCTACAAGTCAGCCGACTCCTATTACAAGAAAGCCTAAATTAGAGAACAAGAAGAGCAGGTCGTTCAAGGATGCGAGAAGAAAGCATCCCACTCTGATAGAGCTTCATGAAAAGAAGCACCCATTCCCTGACTTAGATTTGTTAGGCATGTTAGATGACTTGCTCGAGAAGGGTCATCAAATTGCCTGAGCCAAAGTGCCTAGAGGAAGCTGGAAGGACCACCGACCCCAAATATTGTCGGTACCATAGGGTCGTCAGTCACCCTCTTGAGAAGTGCATTACACTCAAGGAGCACATCATGCGATTGGCTAGGGAAGGAAAAATCATTCTGTATTTGGATGAAACAGAAGAAGCTAACCACGTTATAGTGTAAGAGTCTAATGAGTTAGATTCTGAAATAGATCTCATTGAAACACCAGAGGCCTCGGGAGAATCCTTCCTAAAAAGTTTCTTTGATAGTGTGACTGTCAACAGAGCCTCATGTTTGAATCTAACAATGATAAGACAAATGAAGAACTAAGTGTCCCTCTCAAAAGAGACGATAAGCTCCTCACCGTCCTATAAGCTTTACCAGTGCACATGGGTTGGCAGTAAATTTTTCATCTGCTAGAAGAAATGCTCGAACAAATTATTGTTGTCATTTGCCAAGCAAAGGTATATGCTGACAAGCTAAAGGATGCACCACTTACGCGCAGTCCTGTCCAATGTGCCACCTGTAAGACGACCGTAACATTCACTGATGATGACTTGTTATTGGATTCTAAATACACAATCGCCTGTTGTTTGTTACTGAATATATTCGGGGACAAATGGTTAATCGAATTCTAGTAAATGGTGGTTTAGCAGTCAATATCATGTCAAAGTCTACTATGAACGACTTGGGTATCACCATCTGAGAATTGCCTAAAAGTCGAATGATAATACAAGGGTTCAATCTATAAGGGCAGCGTGCGATTGGTATGATCCGCTTAGAGTTGACTATTGGTGACCTAACAACGTCGTCAATTTTTCATGTGATAGACTTCAAGACTTCATGCAAGTTGATGCTTAGACATTCCTAGTTACATAAACACGGGGTGGTAGCATCAACCTTGCACTAATGACTCAAGTACTATCGGGACAGCGAAAAGTGGATAAATGGTGATGTTAAACCTTTTACCATGGCCAAATCACACTTCACTGACGCAAAGTTCTTCAAGAAAGATGTTGCGCTAAAGGAAATTACCCCAGCTGCTATATCCTCCATAGGAAAAAGGAGTATGAAGAATGTTAAGGAGATCCACGTCCCTCCTGAAGAAAAGGTTGATAACAGCATCAAGCTACAACAACAATGGAAAGAAGAGAATGAGCAGACAATTTCAGTCTCATCTGTCAGGCAACCAAATGTTGCAATAACTCCAACAGTGCCAGTCTTCAGGTACATTCCTAGTCCCATCGCAAGGACCGAGAATCGCCATTTAGTGAATGTACAAATCCTAAAAGCACAACCAAGGTTGAATGCAAGTTTGATGAAGCTAGCTGGCATGTTCTCAAAGAAAAGGGTATGCTTTCACTTCATAAGGCGAACCCAGGTAAATTTACCAAGGCTCCTCTCTCTGGTTTTGTTGCTTCTTCTAAGGGCTCGCTCTATAAAGAAAGTGACTTGCCAAAAATGCACACCAGTGACAGTTTTAATCCCAATGCGTACAAGTTAATGAAGAGGTTCGGCTATGACTTCAACCAGCCAACATCTTTAAGGCACGTAATCGAAGCTAAACCCAATGGACTTAACAGCATACAAAAGATTATACAGAGTCAAGGGGGCAGCGTTAAGGCGCCTAAAGTTGGCCTTGGTTACGTATCGTCGCAGCCCATAAGGATTTCGGGATGATGTAAGGACAAGCAATCCCTTACATACTATATCACAGCTGAGGGGGTTGGTGATGATGAAAGTGAAAATGCTAAGACCAATTCAAAAACATCGGGTGTTTGATAGGTTGCAGCCGTTAACATCACTCCAATGCCTTTTCTGCCCTTCCATGTTTAGCAAGATGGGGAAGGGTAAAATCCCGAAACCTTCCGTCTTCCATAAGTTACAGAAGGATGAGCAGCCTAAATCCTCAGTCTTCGCCAGAATCAAGATAGGCGAAATGTCATCAAGCGTATCACCCTTGCCCTCACAAAAGAAGGATTTAGTGTTCAACCACCTTGGCAAAATAAATAAAGTTCAAAGTTCAATTCCTTCACGTATGAAGCATGTTTCCACTTTGAATGTGAAGATGGATGACTCGCTGAAAGTAAAGGGGCGCGTCCTAAGTGTCATTGGTCATAGGGCTAAGGCCAACTCAAAAGAAAGGACTAACGAGGAAGAGCAAGCTTCTTTCAACCGTATCACAATTCAAGAGGTAGGCGACTTCGTTTGAGGGGAAATGTTTGACTAAGGTCCTAAACAAGAGCCTAAACTGTTCGCCGCCCAAAAAAAAAAAAAAAAAAAATCAAGTCAGCTCTTGAGCAAGAGCCTAAACTATCCACCCAACAAACCAAAAAAAAAAAAAAAAAAAAAAAAAAACCAAGTTAGCTCCTAAGCAAGAGCTTAAACTGTTCACCCAAAAAAAAAAAAAAAAAGAGGGAGAAAAATGTTTGACAGCTCTTGAACAAGAGTCTAAACTACTCACCACAAAAAAAAAAAAAAAACAAAATAACTCCTGAACAAGAGCCTAAACTGTTCACAAACTCAAAAAAAAGAGGCTCCCGAACAAGAGCCTAAACTGTTCAGTCAAATAAAGAAATCATTGTACTACTCATGACCTGCAAGAGTATAAACTGCGAGCAGCGAAACCAAAAAAAGAAACCTTTGTATTACTCTTGGCCTACAAGAGTATAACTGTGAACGGTTAAAAAAAAAAAAAACCTTTGTTCTACTCCTGACCTATAAGAGTATAAACTGTGAACGGGAAAAAAAATGCTTTATTGAACAACGTAATAACTTGATCTTATTGAAAATTGTAAATTTCCATAAGTACGTAGGTAGCTTGGTAAACAAATCACAAAGTGCAGTCAAACATAATAAAAAGTGAGGGTATGAAGAAAAGGTGATCAAAGACGTCAGTTTTCTGCCACCGAGCTGCTTCTCGCGACTTGTACCACTTTTTGGCATGCACGTTCCCGTTAGCCCCTAAAAGGCCTAGCGGTAAAACGCGTTCACAAGTGGTTCTTCAAATCTTCATATCACTTTTTGGCGTGTACGTTCCCGTTTTAGGCCCTAAAAGGCCTAATGGTAAAACGCGTTCGCAAGTGGTTCTTCAAATCTTTATACCACTTCTTGGCGTATACATTCCTGTTCTAGGCCTCAATAGGTCTAACGGTAAAATGTGTTCGCAAGCGGTTCTTCAAGTCTTCGCACCAATTTTTGGTTTGTCAGTTTCCGCTTTAGGCCCAAAAGGCCTAACGGTAAACCCCGTTTGCAAGTGGGCCTTTAAGTGGCTTGCCAATCTGCATAAGCGATTGCGCAAATGCAAAGGAAAAAAAAAAAAGAGGAAGAACCTTGGCATACAAAAGCAGCACAAGCCACAAAAAAAAAAAAAAAAAAGAATGAGATCTTTCAACAAGTAAACAAGACGTTGTGCCAACAAAAATGTGACCTTTCAACAAATAGGCATGATGTTGCGACGACAAAAAAAGTGATCACAAATGAGCGTGGCGTTGCGGCGCCACAAGCAAGCATGAAGGTCTTTCAACATGTACCATCACTGAAAGCATTAGCAGGGCATGAGAAGATCGCTCAACATTATAAAATGGCTTTCTTTAGATTCATTTCAGTCAAAATTATCACCTTCATTACCAATAATAACCTTTAGAAAATGGCAACTCACAAGGCACCATATGGATTCAAAAAAATCAAAGGAATGTAGCCTTTGATAATCATAGCATGAAATATTAGTTTTAGCTCATAGTTTATTGGTACAGGCATCCCAAAAAAAAATGTGAAGTGTGGGTATATATGCTGGGCATGAACTAGCCGAGCCATTGAACAATGGGTGTCAGAGCTGTATTTCATCCTTGTAAATAAAAGGAGCTCTAAATCAATAAAAGAAACAACTTTCTAATGATTGAAGCATGAAAAGCTGCAAATCAGAGCAAATTAAGCAAGAAAATGGAGAAACATCCTCTTTCTAATACATATGCATATCCAGAGAACCCAGAAAGAGTTTTGAAGAGAGAGAAAGCTTTGGTGTTGACCATTAATAGCGGCAAGTTGAGCAAGTCGTTACCATACAAATCCAAGGCATTTGGAGATACTTATCATCCTCTTCCTAATCCGAACCCAAACCCTTCCGAACCCAAAATCCGAACCCAAAGTCTTCTAAACCCAAATTCTGGGTCAGCAAAAAAAGGGGGGGCCTTAATAGCAAAAATGAAAAAAGGCTTGATCTTTCATTGAAAAGAAAATGGGAACATGAAGTTTATTTTAACCAGAAAAAATTTTAAAAAAATGAAAAGAAAGAGGATGAAAAGTTGAGAAATTTCATACCTTACTTGGACACGAGGATCAAAAAATGGTGTGCAAAGATCAACCTTTTGGAGGAAGCCTCCACCGAAAACCATCAGCAGTGGCAGCAGCAACAAAGAAGGAAGTTTGGATTTTGAGTTTGAGAAGAGGAAGGAGAAAAGGGACAGTCATGTGTAACACACCTACTACATCAGTGAAATAAAGCTGGGCTTCAGGCTATGCAAAATCCTAGCCTAACCCCATGCGGAAAAAAAAAAAGGAAGGCTAAAGGAGGAGCTCAAGCCCAGTCCAAGTGAAGAAAGAAAATGAAAAAGAGGGAGGGATCGGAAATGGGGGGCAGCAAAATGAGCTGAAGACGGGCTCAACCCATGCAAAAAAAAAAAAAAAAAAGAAGAAGAAATAGGCTGGCCCATGTCAAAAGAGAAGACCATTCGGGCCAGGCATGCACGAGAAATAAAAGGAAATAAAGACTAAGGAGGTCACATGCTTCTCACATGCTCCTTTAAGTGAAGAGGAGACAGGCCTTAAGCTCCTCGAATTTCGGTTCAAGCCCACGTGATTTTAAAAAAAGCAGAAGAAGGGGAACAAAACTAGGCCAGCCTATGCGAAAAAATGAAGAAAAAAGAGAAAAGAGTGCTTCGCCTGTCACAGATGGGCCTTGTTTTAGGTCTCTTTAGCTCCACATGATCCAATTCTTTTTCTCCCAACTCTTGGACAAAAAAATTTATCATTTGTTCAAACTTTCCCCAAAAAAAAAAAATCAAAGCATATTGAAATTCCATTTAAGGCATTTATATGAACAAATGGTAGAATACAAAAGAAAATCGAGACGTCGGTCATGCTCTAACGACAAAAGTCTTGTACGTAACCTTGTCTCGAGGAGACAATTTGCAGGCACTAAAAATATTTATGTGCCATACCAAAATAAAATTAAATTAATTATCTGGACTAACCCTTTTAATTAATTTAATCAGGCCCAAAAGACTCTCAAGTCGAAGTCCAAGAGACTTCGAAGTCAAGCCACAACCTAAGCACTAACGACTTCCAAGCCAAGGTCCGGTCGAAGCCCAAATGACACCCAAGTCAAATCCTAAGTCAAGCCACAACCTAAGCCCGAATGACTTCCAAGCCAAGGCCCGATCGAAGCCCAAATGACACCCAAGTCAAATCCTAAGTCAATACCCAAGTCAAAGCCCAAATCAAGACTCAAGAGACGACTTCCCAGTCAAATCACGACCCAAGTCCGAACAACTTCCAAGTCAAGGCGTGGTCGAAACCAAGTCAAAGTCAACGTCAAAGGTCAAAGCCTAAGTCAACTCCCAAGTCAAAAGTCAAAGGCTAAATTGACTCACAAGTCAAAAGTCAAATGACTCCCAAGTCAAGATTCGGTCAAAACCCGAAGCAACTTCCAAGACAATGCCCGATCCAAGCCCGAGAGACTTACAAATCAAAGTCACAGTCAAAGTAAATGACTTGTAAGTCCAATCAATCTAAGATGAGGCCCAATTGAATGCCCAAAATGAGGTCAAAGCCCATCTTGACTTTCAAGTGGAAGGGAGAAATTTTTCTATAAGTAGACCCCTATCCCCCTGATTCAAGGTTAGAAAGTTGAAAGAAATCACCAACAATCAAACATTCACTCTTTGAAGGAAGATAATAAGCGTGCGCGCCATACTCTCTCGAAGATCAAGTATTCATCTTGATTGAGATTAAGCCTTTCGGGCCATCTGTCAAGATAAACTCATTCAAACTCATTCAAGGAGACCGAATCAAAGGATACTCTCATTGTATTCAATAGAGACTGTACCCGTATTCAAATCAATACAAAGATTGAATCTTGTACTCAAAGTCTTGTCTAATTTATTTTAGGCTTGAAATTCGTATTTACAGTGGTTTCAGAGATTTAAGAAAAATATACATTGGACATAGAGGTGACTAAATGTGAGATCGAATAATCATCCAAGAGATCAAATTATCCCTTTCAATAGAAAAATCTCCAACAATAACCTTTATCAAGCCTAGACCAAATAGAGGAAAGCATCTAATTTTATTTGAGAAAAAGAAAGAATTAGGCTTTAGGGGGTTTAAGAGATTAGGCAGATTAGAAACTGGCCCTGGAAAGCAAGAAATGGTGACCCTTCTCTCTCGTCTTATCTATTTTCTGTAACTTCTGTTGTCTACCTTCTCTCATACATCTCCCTACCTCTTTCTTCAAAAAGAAAAAAAAAAACCCTTCGATCCAGTAAAAAGCCAGGATAGGGATGGCAACTCAGGTCGAGACAGCAACGTTGCTTTTTGTTTTATTCATCAATTTTACTAAAATGCCCTTTTTCTCTTTTCCCTTTTCTGTTTATTTAATGTCTTTTTCTTATTTTTAAATTTCTATTGCTTTTCTTCATCCATGTAATAGGTTATTTGAGATTCATTTATATTCCTATTATCATATTGTATATCGGAAAGTTAATTCTAGTGAAACAATATTATCTTTTATTAAATTCATAGTTAAGGGTGTGATCACTTTCAGGAAGCGTTGAAAGATAATTTAGTCTCGATTTATAATGATTTAGCAAATTTTATCTTATATTTCTAGGTTTAAGATCGAAAGATCTTAAAAAATCTCATGCTTGATCTTGTGTATAATGTTTTAGACTAGGTAGATTAAAACTTTGTCTAGCTAAATAATCTCCTTCTTGATTTAATTTTGAGTTTGATTGTAGTTTATTTTTTTTGGATAACTCATAATTAAATATTGGGTAAACCTAATGTAACTAAACTGGCTCTAAATAATTTAGTTGGTAGGTATTAAATAATTTATTTCATAGGTAATAAATAATTTAGTTCGTAGATAAGCTCTGATACTATTAATACAAGGGTCTAGTAGCTTTTTGTAGAAAAATGTTTAAAACTCTTTGATGAGAGAATATTAATGAACGAAGAATAGATAACATCGTTTCAAATGGCATAAAATGGTACTCCCAAAGTAATAAATTAAACTATCCGTAAGCAAATTTGAAAATTTATACCTTCTTGTTTATGAGAATCCCTCCTTGAGATATGTCGTTCTTTAATCTGCTGCTACGCTCTTCCTCTCAATGGGCCTTACAAGACTTAATTTATTTCCAAACTATTTATCTCACCTCAAGATATTTGAAAAATAAAGATATAGATTCAAAATTTTCTTGAAGATAATTCTTTTTATTACTTTGTTTCCCAAAAAAGAGAAATTAGAATATTGACAAAAACATATTGCTCTTTGGGTGATCTATGTTTCACCTAAATGCCTTTGCCTTCTTTCTCGTAAAAATTACGTACTTATAGTACTTTTAAGAGCAATGCTAGAGTCATTACTTACCTCATCCTAAAGCTAGTATCATAAAAACATACAATAAAAATAAGCTAATAAGATACTAAATAAAGACCATGAAGTTGCATTCTTTTAGACTTTGAGGAGGTAAGATCCATAAAGTTGATAGTGACTTTTGTCGTCAAAATCATAGCCATTGATAGTATCAACAGAATCTGAGCCTTATGTCTAGCCTTTTGGTAGTAAAATCTACACTATTCATAAGCGTGCTTGTTTTTCTTCTTCTTTTCTAAATAGTTTAACGAATTTAGTTCTGACGGCTGTAGATCCTTAGAAGTTTTCTGGCTCAAGTGTAAGAAGAAACTTCAAGAGCTCATCATCGTAGATTCCCTCTTTCATTACTTCCTTTGTGAGGACAATATAGTTAGCTTCTCTTTCATTAGTTCTTAATTCATGAGAATATTTTTTTATTTTTCTTGAAATTTGAGTTTGTAAAGAAATACCATTTGACCCTAATTCGAATCCTAAGAATTCAATTTTTTTCTTATTCAATTGTAGCTTTCTTTTCATTAAGCCATATTCCTTCTTTTATAGCAGTTTCAACAAACATTTGTAGATGTTCTATATGTTCTTTTAGGGATTTTGAGCTTATTAAAATGTCATCAACATAAACAACTAAAAATGAGTTTAAGTGTTTGAAAGTATTGTCCATTCTTCTTTGAAATATTATATGAGCATTTTTTTAGTCCAAATGGCATTACGATCCATTCATAAAAACCTTGGGGTGTACTACATCCTGTATAATTAATACTTTCTTCTTCCATTTTTATTTGCCAAAATCCAGATTTACAATCAAATTTTGAGAAATATTTTTTGTTTTTAACAAGATTAATTAAGACTTCTTTATTAGCTAAAAAGAAATTGTCAGTCTTTGTAAGTTGGTTGAGTTTTTTATAATTAATTACCATTCTTACTTTATTTCTTCATTTTTCTGCTTCATTCATTATCATAAAGGCTGGTGATTAATAGCTACCTTTTGAGGGTCTTATTGATCCTTTTTCTAATAATTTTTTGATTTGTACAGAAAATTCCTTTATATCTTCTAGCATGTAAAGCATAGGCTTTTCTTTAATATACTTCTTGAGTTAATTCTATTTTTGCCTGAGGATATTCAAATTTTCAGAATTGTAAAGGATTCTTTGAATAAATTTGTGTTAACGTATTAATCAAATCTTCTTCCTTAATTATGTTTACTTTAAAACTTGGTTTTTGTATTTGTGTTGAGAGTATGATTTGTTCATATCCCTGTCCACCACGCTTTACGCGTATACTGTAAGGATGTTTTAAGGTAGGTATTTTAAGTGTATGACCACATATTGTAGTAAGATATACCGTACATGAAGTTTGTGTAAATTTAGCAAATTGTTTAAAGAAATCATTTTCTAATAGAATATCATATCATGAGTTATATTGTAAGACTAAAGGAATATTAAGAATTTTATTTCTTAATGTAATGAACACTTTACTTTGTACAAGTTCTAAATAAGTAGTCATAGGGTGAACACCTTTAATTTTAATTTTTCGATCAGATAGGAGTTTTTCCCATTTTGATAATTAAAAGCCCTGAAAAAAGGTTATTTCTTATCCAGTGTCTATAAAGGCCTTAGTTGTAATATCTAAGTCTTTTATTGATACATCAATATATGTAAGGATAGGAATGTTAAGTTCCTTCATTTTCTATCAAGGATGATTGCATTTTGCTTATTGATTAGGCTAATTTGGGTTAGTTTTATTTTATAAGTTGTGAATTGGTCTAGGAAATTCATTTCTAATAATATATGATAGAATTCATTATTAATAGAGTGATTTTTATACCAATCACGTTCTAATAGCATAGGGCTAGGAGTTTTCATTATAATCTTGGATTTTTGATTAACAGTAGACCTTCTACCATCATATGTAACAAAATTATATTCAGTGGTAGAAATGACTGGAATAGGTAAAGGTATACAATGACATTGAGATGCACCTGTATCGATTAAGATTTTATTTTCTACCCATGTTTGTCTATTAAAATATTCTTAACCTTATTTTGTAAGTTCTATTATTAGTGTCTGCCATTGTTATGCTTTTAGGTTGGAATCTAGGTATTCTTGATATGCTAAAGCTTCTTGGTAGGGTTGGTTGATTAGCGATTCTCATTCCTTTTTCTATATAAGAAATTCTAGGTGCTTCATAACTATTTGATGCTTCGTCTTCTTTTTCTAATTGAAAGTCTATTAATACAGGTAACCTTACTTCTTGTATTGGTTGTGATATAATGGTGCTTACTGTTGAGAATATCAAGTCTATAGTTATTTTTCCTGTTTGTTTTGCTTCTTTTATAGGGAAATTAGTATTAGAGAAAATAAATGTATAATCCTCTGTAATAAAAGGATAATGCAGCATTTTCTGATTGTAACCCTATATCCGTTAAAAGCTTAAATTGTAAATTGAGAGTATCTTTAATATTTTTACTCCGTAAAGTAACTGAGTAATTTGGATAGCATTCAATGATTAATTTTTTAAAAATCACGTTTCCTTGTAAAGTTCTAAGATAACTATTTTGAATATTTTTAAATCTTTGATCAGGTAGTGATAAAATGATGGGTGAATTAATGTCTTCTTTAAAGCAAGCTTTTACAGCAATTAGTTTTCCTTGTAGATGCACATATTTAATTAAATCTCGGTCTTTTGAGGGAATTTCTTCAAAAAAATTTTCAATTATGCCTTGGGTCATTAGTCTTAAATCGATATTTTCTTGTAAATGTGGGATCTTAACTGGTTGTTCTATTGTATACAATTTGAAATATCATATTAGTTTTCTTGTTAGAAAATCATCTAATTTTTCATAAAGTTTCTTAGAACCTTGAGAGGTAGATCTGCCGCTACTACGTCTGCATACAGTTTTTGATTAAAAGTAATTACTCCTATATAGTTTTTTTTTTTTTTTATTCTTGTTGTTGTACTGTATCTATTTCTTCTGTATTCATCTTCAGTATTTGAGTAACTTTGTGTTCCAGAAGTATTTGTTTCTTCTTCTGAATAATAGATTCATAACAACTAGAGATAACATCATATATATTAGAGTTTATAGGGTAGAGTTCATCTTGAATTTCGTCAAATTCTTCGGAGAAAAGTTTTACTATATTAGCCTTTCTTTTATTACAATCGATAGATTTATGTCTTATTTCTCCACAATTCCAATATTGACAAGAAGTTCGTTTTTTGTTTCTTTTATAATATCTACTTTTTGTATTAAAATTCTCTTCAGTTAAGTTCTCATGTCTAAAATGTTTACTATCTTTTGTGGTTTGTTAACAGATTTCTCAATTTTCGCGTTCTCAATCTTTATTCTTTTTGGTTTTGAACTTTTCTTTTTAGAAAATTTTCTTTTTGGTATCTTATTCTGTGGAATTTTCTTCATATTTTCTTTAGAATTCTTTTTCTTTTTGGTTTGTAATTAGGATAGTTTTCGCAGTCGTATTGTCCTGATTCTTTAATATCATTGCAACATAGGGTTACTTCTTTGATATGTCTTCCTCTATTTTCTTATAGATAGAGTTGTATCGTTTCTCTATTTATTACAATTTGTATCGCTGCTACAGATCTAAAAGTTGTGGGTTGTCTTGCAAATTCTCCAAGTTTTTTAAAGAATATCTATTCCATGGATTAGGCAATTTGTTTAATAATAGTTGTATATAAGTTTCTTGATTTTCTGTTGAGTCATAAAGTCCAATAATATTTTGTCAATTTCAAAAGAAGCTCTTAAAGTTGCATGCATTGCAGATTCTTAAATTGGTTGATTTATACATTGGTTCTTTTTTGTTTTCTAGTTTGTGATTTTCTTGATGTTTGACATATTCGTATCCTTCAAATTGTCCAATTAAATATTTTTCCATAGTCCATATGCCTTCTTCTATACCAATTCTTAAGTTTCTTTTTACGTCAATTTCTATTAAATTTCTCATATTAAAAGATATTCCTGTGTACCGGTTGTATACTATTCCTTGAAAGGAATTAATTATTAAGTGGTAAATAACATTTACATTTCTACCTTATTCAGCATAGATTGGTTCATTTATTAGAGATAGTACCACTAATGCCTTCCAAACATCTAGGGCTTTTCTCTTATCAGTTACACAATCCAGGCTTAGAAAATATGCCTCATGCTGGTACTAGTTCTTATAACAAAGGATTTTTTTGGTTTAAATTCTTTATTAATAGCTTGTTTTCTCCTATGACTATGTGCTTCATTCTTCGTAATTCGAGATTTTCTTGAACCATTGTTGAAAGGGTTTGAGATTTCTCCTTGTTCATAATTATTGGGATTAGGAATTTTACTTCCTACACTTCCAGTTGGTACGCCTAACTGTATATTTACGTGTATGTTCTTTCTTTTGTTTAGGTTTCAACATTACTTCAAAAGTTATGTTTATTAATTGCATTTGTATTATTAGTTGTTTAATAGATTCATTTATTTCTTGAATTTCTTATTTTACTTCTTTCAATCCTGCTTCAATTTGCGAAAAACTCATGATTTTAGTTTTTATTATTCTTCGTCATTAAACCAATATTCTATATCAAATTGATCTAGATTATTATCATTATCGTAGTCAAAATATTAGTGTTTATTATTCTTCGTCATTAAACCAATATTCCATATCAAATTGATCTAGATTATTATCGTTATCGTAGTCAAAATATTCCACAAATTCTAAAGAAGCTCTTTTTCTTCCTCATAAATTAGGAGATCTAATCTATTGTCATTTTTTGATATTATTTCTTTAGCACAGTTAATTATTCGAAGGTAATTAATTTTTTGAATATAATACCTCTCTCCTTGTCTAATTTCTTCTTTAAAGTAAGTTTGATATAAATTAATGATAAATTCACAATTACGTTGGGTAGTTATTTTTAGCTTTGGAACTTCAGGTTTTTCCATTATTTTTCTGAGCATAAATTCATACAAGTCTTTCAATTAGAGTGATTATTTTTTATTCAAAATTATACATTTATATCTATTTTGACATATATATTTTATCAGTTGTAATATATCAGTGTCTCCATACATTCTATATTCGATTTCTTGTGTAAATTATTCAAAGTTCATTTGCAATATTTTTATTAATATATCCAATATTTCTTTGAAGCTTTTCTATTATGAATTTTATTAGTTTTGCACTTTAGTCTCATAAAAATTCAATATTCGTACAATATTATGGAAAAGGAAATTTTTGCTATAATTAGACGAATTAAAAAATGGAGATTATTTCTTCAACCTAAACCTCTTAAACTATTGACAGATAATAAAGCTAAACAAGTTTTAGATAGTGGTCCTCATATGCGCAAACTCCATATATGATAAACTTTTTAATCTCAATTTAACGCTATTTATGAGCATGTTGTAGGAAATAACAATTTTCTTGCAAATTATCTGAGATTATCTTAACTATGATCAGTCCAGACAAGATCAAAGAACTTGAAGATATCGTAATTGACTTCAACGAATATCTTGAGGCTATCTCAGCAGGACTAGAAGAACTTGAAACAGAAGCTAATGCTATAGTTGACAATCTCAGAGTTGAGATAGACGAACTCTCCTAATAAACAACCAATATTATCGAAAATATGAAAAAAGATCTTGAACAAGGAAGAACGGTGTTAACAGAGATGCTAAAGTCAGTTAACTCTCTAAAACCACCTTCTTCAACTATATCGACTACGTTAACTACTAGCCCAACAAAGTCATAATCTTTGTAAACTATTAAATCTGAATAGCCTAGTTCAAACTCTCCATTTCTTCAAAAAGATAAAGAGATACATGAACTGAAAGCGAAACTATTATAAAAAAGAACTATAACCCAAGCTAGCCAAGCTAAAAAGTTGGTCACTTTTGATATCTGTGATCCTTTTTCCTCAGACTATTGAAGGATTAGCTTACTGAAAACTACAAGAACGACCACAAACTTTCTGTAGCAGAGGAAAATCCTTCTCTGCAATGCTTACTTCCTGCTTGGAATCAAATCTAGATACAAACTATCAACTCTATCGGTTTAGATATCTTGATTTACTTTATCCAGACCCAAAATTAACTGAAATATCTAAATTTCCATTGAAAATAATTCCAAATCTCAAGAGTTTCAATCAATGACCTATATTTATAAAATTTCATACTATTCCGCCAGAAAATGATGAAAAGACCGGCGTCCTATATCATAAAATTAGCTTAATTCAAGTTGACTACATCTATGAACGATTTGAACTTAACATTAAAGCTGCCAAGAAATTTAAACCCTTTAGGTTCAATGAATCTTGGATCAACTACAGAAGAACTAGTAGAGTCTTTGCTGTTAAATGCCAAGGTAATCGACTGTATTCTTCTGGACTCTGAAGTCTATATAGAGGAGCTAACTATTTTATCCTAACAACGGAAGTAATGAAAGAGGGATTCTATAATGATGAGCTCTTGAAGTTTCTTCTCATACTTGAGCCAGAAAACTTCCATCAATCTATAGCTATCAGAACTAAATTTGCTGAACTATTCAGAAAAGAAGAAGAAAAACAAACACGACTATGAATGGCACAGATTTTACCACCAAAATGTCATATGTAAGGCTCAGATTTTGCCGACATTATCAATGGCTACGATTTTGCCAACAAAAGTCACTATCAACTTTATGGACCTTATCTCCTAAAAGTCTAAAAGAACTCCTAAAAGTCTAAAAGAATGCAATTTCATTGTCTTTATTCATTATCTTATTAGCTTATCTTTATTGTATGCTTGTATGATACTAGCTTAAGGATGGGATAAGCAATGACTCTAGCATTGCTCTCAAAAGCACTATAAATATGTAACTCTTACGAGAAATAATGCAGAGGCATTTGGGTGAAGCATAGATCACGCAATCAACAATATGTTTTCTTCAACGTTCTAGTCTCCCTTTTTTGAGAAACCAAGTAATAAAAATAATTATCTTCAAGAAAATTTTAATCTGTATCTTTACTTTTCAAAGATATTAAGGTGAGAGAAATAGTTTCGAAATTGAAGTAAGTCCTGTAAGGCCCATTAAGAGGAAGGGCGTGGCAGAAGATTAAAGAACAACATATCTCAAGGAGGGATTCTGAGAAAAACGAAGGCATAAATTCTATAATTTGCTTATCGATAGTTTAATTTATTACCTTAGGAGTACCATTTTTATGTCATTTGAAATAATATTATCTATTCTTCGCTCATTAATGTTATCTCATCAAAGAGTTTTAAACATTTTCTATAAAAAGTTACCACACCTTTGTATTAACGGTATTAAAGCTTATCTATGAACTAAATTATTTATCACCTATGAACTAAATTATTTAGCACCTAATAACTAAATTCTTAAGAGCTTGTTTAGTTACTTTAGATCTAGCCGGTGTTTAATTGTGAGTTATCTAAAAAATAAACTGCAATCAAACTCAAAATTAAATTGAGAAAGAGATTATTTAGTCAGATAAAGTTTTAATCTACCTAACTTAAAACATTATATACAAGACCAAGTATGTGATTTCTTAAGGTCTTTCCATCTCACACTTAGAAAAAGATAAAATTTGCTAAATCATTATAAATTCATACTAAATTACCTTTCAATTTTTCCTAAAAGTGTTCACCTCTTAACTATAAATTTAACAAAAGATAGTACTGCTTTACTAGAATTAACTTTCAAATATACAATATGGTATCAACTTAACAGGAATATAAATGAATCTCAAATAACCTATTACACGGATGAAGAAGAGTAATAGAAATTAAAAATAAGAAAAAAAAGAAATTAAATAAAGAGAAAAGGAAAAAGAGAAAAAGAGCATTTTAGTAGAATTGATGAATAAAACAAAAGGCAATATCGCTGTCTCAACCCAAATTGCCACCCCTAGTCAGAAAATTAGGGAATGAGAGTTAGACTATTAGGATAGCAATTATGTAAAACCAAATTTGCCCCTCATAATGCATAGTCAACACGTTAACTTACTATAACACCCTCATTTCACTATTGCATGCAACAGTGATTTATGCTCATGCGAAGATCTTTGGCGTATAAGCTTACTAACATGTCCTGCAATGTCCTTTAAATGTTCGATGAGAGGACACATTGTGATATTAAATGACCAAGCTACCCCTAAAACTACCGAAATACCCCCCCACAGTAACATGCTTTATTCATTTTTAGGTGGAAAAGTAATAAGATAGGATTTCACTTGCCTCTCACACAAGCTTTATTAAGGTTATTAATTTAGTCAGAAAGTCTTGTTCTGATATTTCGGTTGCTTCATTGGTTTTGATTGGGAATGATTCAATATTAGTTCATATGACTCCACGAAGATGATGCTTCTTTTAATTAGATATGCTATATTACACATGTACCTATTCTATGAAATTATACTATGGTTCACTAACATTTGAGAAATGACGAATTAAAATCAAGAGAAATAGGTTATGGACAGAGTGATGCTGCAAATGTAGAACCAATCAATATTTACCAATAGCTTTGTGGAATAAAAAATTTATCTTGATATTCTAGATTTATTCTTTAGGATATTATTAAGGGTTTTTGAAAAATAATAATCTGATCTTTGGGTGTAGTGTAAATTAATAATCTAAACTTTAAAAAAAAACCACTGGTGATCCGAACTTTCGACATTTCTACTATCAATGATCCATACTTGACAAAACTACCTTACAGTGAGCCATAATGGGAGCATTGGGTATAGTTTTTTTTGTAGTACGGATTATTGATAGTAAAAATATCGAAACTTCAAAGCGTTGACTGCTATGCCCTAAGTTCAAATTATTGGCTTCCAGCCTTCCACGACCCCAAAGTTCAAATTATTATTTTTCAAAAACCCTATTATTAGTGTGGGTGCCATGTCACATGTCATGTGATATATATATGTATATATTTTTGGATTTTGAAGATATGATTTCGACATGCGTTGAATGAGCTAAATTTATAACGGTGACTTAAAAAGTGTACTTTGGTCCATGTAACCATTATGTACATTAATCTTTAAACTTATTGTTATTGTCTTTTAATAATCATATATATCTATATATATATATATATATGAATGAATATATATATATATATATATATATATATATATATATATATATATATATATATATATATATATATATATATATATAAACAATTGGATAGAATGCATGTACGATCAACACGTAGGATGCTACATAGGATGCCATCTAGGATGCCACTTGAGATAAGAATATCATGTAGGATAGTAATGTAAAAGTCTTCTATCATGTAATTATATCATGTAATTAACATGAATGCAGGTTATCAATGCAATTTTAATTCAATTTACTATTAACTTTTTTCATATGTTATGACTAATTAGTAATTGTATTTTATCTTTAAAAACTTAAATAGAACAAAGAAATGATTTAGATGTTACCTAAGAAAAAGATTGAAGTGTGTTGGACATTATTATTGAGGTAAGTATATATTAGACATCTTAATCTAAATATATTTATTTTTATACATTTATTTTTGAGTGAATATATCATTAGTTGATACTTGAATACTGATTGAGCTGCTTAGTTCGCATACTATAAAGTTTGATTGCTTAGGCATGTCACATAATTGGATGTAGATAATATGAAATACCGTACGATCTTAATGTGATAGTGAGTTTCACTTACAACTACTTTAAGTTGGTACAATATTTAATTTCTTTTCTCATTTGTAACTTATGTTCATGAAATTAAAAAGAAAAAATGTTTCAGTAATTCATTCAATTTATATTTTACTTTAGATTATATTTTACGCTCAAAAATCACTTAGTATATAATTAGCTCTTTTAGTAAATTTAAATTTAAATTTTATAGGTAAATTAATATAAGAGTAGTTTGTCAACATTCCCACAATAGACCATAGTTGACTTCATAAATTAGTAGTACTTCCCCCCTCCAAAAAAAGAACATTAACAGTTTTCCTAAATTCAAATTATGCTAAAATTTCTTCGTCTGCTACTAATCTCTCTTTTTTCTTTCTTTAATTTTTTAAATTTTTCTTCGTTAGTGTTTTTTAATGATTATACACCAAAGAGATAAGATTAAGACCAAAGACTTATCTATCTTTTTGTTACTACTACTAATAATTTTTTCATGCTTTGTTGATCATGAGAATAATTAATCAAATTTTATTTTGTTCGAAATCATGGGTCAAACAATAGGAAGGACTATCATCACTATTAAATAATATTAAAAGTGTCATTAAACTATTGAAATAATCTGCAATGGACATATGAAGTAAATGCATGCATAATGAATACAATTAAACCAATAGTAATCGTTAAGGGAAAAAATGCACCTTTTATGATGATTATTAGTTTTGATTAGCATGTATGACCCTACGAATTTGACATTGGGTCTCACATGTATTAACTGATCTTTTGCTAATTTGTTCTTATTGGTAGATTACCTTATTATTCATTTGAATGCCCATCTTTAATATTATACCACCTTTGCTAAATTACCTTATTCTTCCATTTTAATGCTCACTTTTGATTATTATATTATATATTATTAGTGAAATTAATTACCTCATTATCCCCACAGCAACTCATTTTACTCGAGAGTTTATCTTAATTTGCAATTCCTATAAATAGCATCTTAATTTTGTAGTATCTCATCTAAGTTTATGTCATTATTTAATCAAATAGAAAATTTATATCACTATATAATTCTTAGTTGTGGAAGGACACAAAAATGAGTCCTAACATGCGTCAGTTGGTAAAAATGAAGAATCTTATTCTTTTCTCAATCAATGTTAGAATAAAGGTTACAATTCTTAGAATTATTTTGTACTCATCTGAGATAAAGTGGCCATTTATATTAAAAAGAAGGCAATTTTCTATTCATGTTTGCTATGCAATGACTATGAATAAAAGTCAGAGACAATCATTGAAATATAAAGGAGTTTACCTTCTCAAATTGGTACTAAGTTATGGACAACTGTATATTGCAGCATCACAGATAGCTTCACTGGAGGGTTTGAAGTTTATCATTAAACATGGCAATATACATTATGAAGGATACACAAAAAAAATTATCTACAAAGAAGTGTCCTACAACTTATTAATAGTATGTATGTACTCAAAATAACTTCACTACTACAAATTACCCAAAAAAAATACAAATTGGCACTATATATCTTTTAGTGTTAGTAAACTCCTACAAAATATTAGTTCTAATTATACAAAGACCATGACATATTATAATTCTTAGAATTAAGTATAATCGGACATTAAAATAATAATAATTAATAAATTTCTCAAATATTGTGAGGCAACTTCAGGCAGATGAAATATAATAGAAGTCTATAATTCAATGCCACTCCATAGGTAAGCACAAATCAATACAAATATTGTCTTATATTTTTGACTAAATGTATATACATGTAAAAAATCATTACATATAGTTAACAATACATCATTGATGACAAATAGGAAGGAACAAATGAAAAATCAAAACCTAACTAAGTATACATTTGCGCAAAAAATATGCTATTTATACAACACTATTATGCTTAATTTATACTCAAAATAATTGTTATTTTTAGATTTTCATTTGATTTTATTTTGATTGTAGCTATTGAATAATTCAAAAAAAATTACGAGAAAAAGATGAGGAGATATCAAAAATGAAAAATTGGGCCAAGCTGATTCAGGCCCAATCTCTTTTATCCATCAACCAAAAAAAAAGGGAACCAAAAAAACCAACAAAAAAAAAAAAAAAACCTAGCCCATGTGCCCTGCACATGACTAACCCCCTTCCCCCTTAATTCATTCTCTTTCCTTTGTCAGCCCATCACTCGATAGTTCAGCACTTTCAGCCGCCATTCTTCTCTCTCCCTCTCCTCAACCAACCCAGAAAACAACCTCTCCATCTTCTCTGCACAGCCATTGAAACCTCCTCCCACCGCCTTCTCCATTAGCATTTATCACTACAAACTCGTTAACTGCCTAGATTCTGTTGGAGTGAATTTCTCTAGAGGAGTAGTAACAGCTCCTAAATTGTGGTTGAATTTGACTATTGAAGCTAAATATAGAGAGCCTAAGCTACCTAACAGCAATTGTGGGTATCGATTATCCAGTATAAACATCTAGATTCTGTGCTGTATTTTGCAAAAATGGGAATCTAGAATGGGTTAGAAGTTGGTGTATAAATAGAGGGGTGGGGAGAACTCGAGATCAGGAGTTCAGCATCCATCTTCAATTGTAGTCTCAAGCTTTCCTCTGTTCCCCTTTCGATCCTCTGTTCTGAGTCTTTAATCTCATAGAATTTGTTTCAGTTTTGAGGTTGTAATCTTGCTGTTCGATTAATCAGACTGGAGTTTGAGTCCATCTTCTTCTCCATTTGGGAGTGATATTGATTTATGTTTATAACTTTGCTGTGAAATTTTGCAAAAGTTCGAATTAAATTTGGTTTGTTCATAGTTTCTAATTATTGAGCCCTCTGTTTTCTTTTCATGTGAACCCTCTGTTTTTTTTTTTTTTTTGTTTGTTTGGAATGCTCTGCTTTTCATTTTGTTCCTCTCTTGTTTTATTCTACAGTGCATACCTTTATTGTCATTTTCAATCCCATCGCTGACTAGGCATTTACTTGTTAATTGATTTTTTTGTGATTTTTTAATGTGTGTTGATTTAGCCTTTTGGCCACAGTCTGAGCATGCACAACTTTTGTCCTCTCATTAATTTCGGTTAGTCAACTTCAATTCTAGTACATGCACTAAAAGACAAGCGGAGCAACTGGTAATGGTTGAGTTGGCACGTAGTAAAAGCAACTTTAGTTAACTTTTGTTGTATGGTGTCAGTGAACTTGTTCTTTTCTTCTCATTTTTTTAATCCTGCATTTTACTTTAGCTTAGTTAGTGATTAACTATCTTTAAGTTGGTTATTGAGTCTTAGTAGTGTTTTCTTCATTCTTTTAATTATTTAATTAGTCGGTGTCTAATTTTATTGAGTATAATTTATCAGTTTAGTTGGTAATTTTATTTATCAAAATATTTCGCAAATTAAGTGGTTAAAGTTGATTCTACCATCTCCGTGGGAACGATATTTGCTGGACAATACTACAAGTGGATACTGTGCGCTTGCGGCTTACTTATTATATCAACAAGTTTTTGGCGCTGTTGTCGGGGATGATATGTATTCAATTTATCGCTTGTCGCTTGAGTGTTTTTTTTTTATATTTGAATCTTTTGCCAACTTTGTGATTCATTTCATTTTCAGTTAAGTAGTTATACATAGATCGCTTTTTAGTTGTTTCTTTTATTTCTTATCAGAAAAAAAGGGGCCAAAAATACGATTGTGGGTGTGGGATTTGCGTGATTGTTTGGGTTAGAGGGCCTGAAAGAAGAAGCCTGACTAGAACCTGAACTTGAACTGGAAAAAATGGCTGGATAAGAAAGAACTGAAAGGGCCTTAAATGATATATTTTACCCTCCTCGTTCAACCTTACCTTCATGTTTTAATTTGTCCGCCCTAGGTGCTAATGTAAACTTGAAACTGGAACCACATTATATTTAAATGCTTTTGAAATTCACTGGACTTGAATATACTTATTTATTTTTGAGTGAATTTGAAGAAATATGTAATATGATACATTTTCATAATGTTCAAATTGATGTAATTAAACTGAGATTCGTTCCTTTTGCTTTGAAAGATAATGCCAAGAGATGGATGTATAGTTTGCCTACTAACTCTATTTCGAGTAGAAATGATTTCGTTGGAGTCTTTTTATGAAAATATTTTCCTAATGGCAAAACCGTTAAACTAAGGAATGAAATCAATCAATTTATTTGGTTTAATAAGGTACTTTTTTGGAGGTACATGGAAAGATTCAAGAACTTGTTAGCCAAGTGTCTGCACCATGGTCTTGAACAGTGGTGTCTATGTCAAATTGTGTATGAGGGTCTGGACTCTGGACCAACAAACTAGAACTATGGTAGAGTCTATATACTAAGGTGGATTCTTATCCAAGAATCCTACCATGGCTTGGGAATTCTTAGAAGACTTAACTGAAAAGACAATATAGTGGAAGACCATTAGAGATGATAGTCTGAGTTCTAGAATCGCCAGTATCAAGGGGGTATGCATTCAGTATCCGACTTGAGCCATATAAAGCATAGGTTTGTAGCTTTAGAGAACCAGTTAAAGGGGTTGATTATTCAGCAATCTCAGGTCTTTCAAAGTGCTACCATTACATGTTCTCACTGTCAATCCCCATACTATACCTTGAGTTCTTGTCCCTTCTATGCTCACCAGTTATCGACTGAAACTGAGTAAGTGAATATGGCCCACCAAAGGCCAAGAAATGACCCTTTTGCACCAACCTACAATCCAGGGTGGTGGAATTACCCGAACTTTTCTTGAAGTCAGGGTCAGAACATAGGAGGGCCTAGCACACAAACCGAAATGTTCCCTGAAAACACTTCTATCCAGTCCTACCAAGCACCTGAGCTACCGCCTCCCCCTGTTGCCCACACATAATCACCTTTGACTATAATGAGATTGATAAAAGATTTAACAATCTAGAGAGATCACATAATAGCTTAGAGAAGGTCATGATAGAACATTGTCTCAACTAGTCACTGCGAATAGAGAAAAAGGAACATTTCCTAGTCAGACAAAGCCCAACCCTAATGTAGGTCCATCTTCGATGCGCTCACTAGTCCTGGATAATGTGAAAATGGTTAATGCAATAACTTCACTTAGGTTAGGTCACTTAATTGATCATAACTTAGAAGACCTTGTGGATGCTCCGGATGTTCCTATTCATCTTTCTCCATCTCTATCTTTACCATCTCTCCTTGAGAATGATTATGCTTTTAGGGATGTTACTGATAGCATCCTAATCAACTCTTCCCCTTCTCGACCTACTAACTTAGTTGACACCAAGGAGACTAAGCAAGATAAGTCAAAGAAGGGAGATAATACATCTCAACCTTTGACTATTGAGCGGGTTCATAAACCCACTGCACCCTTTCCGAATAGGTTAAAGAACAAGAAGGACCAGACTCATGTTGATAAGATTAGAGAGAATTTCTCTTAAGTCAAAATCAATATTCTTCTTCTAGATATTATACAGTAGATGCCTCTGTATGCCAAATTCTTGAAAGAGTTGTGCACCACTAAGAGAACGACTAATGTCCCAAAGAAGGCTTTCCTAGCCTCTAATGTAAGCTCCATTATCTCACATCAGATCCCAGCTAAATATAAAGACCCCAGTTGCTCTACCACTTCCATAGTCATAGGGGACTAAACCATCCATAGACCATTGTTGGATTCAGGGGCCAGTGTTAATTTGCTTCCATACTCAGTGGATGAGAGGCTGGGATTGGGAGAGTCAAAACCTACTAGGACGATCTTCCAGCTAGCCGACTGCTCTACTAGAACTCCTAGGTGCTTAGTCAAGGATGTCTTGATTAAACTGAGTGAGTTCATATATCCTGTGGATTTTGTTGTTCTAACAACTGAGTCTGTTTCTAACTACCTATCATTCTTGGTCGACCTTTCCTACTATTTCAAATGCTTTGATTAATTGTAGGAATGATATGCTGAAGTTGTTTTTTGGAAACATGATTGTTGAGTTGAATATTGTTAATCTGCAAAGACAACCTGCTATTTTTGATGAGTTTGACAGTGTTAATTGACTTGATGAGTATGCTTGTGATGACCCATGCACTGACAGTTTGATTGAAAATGACATTTATGATGAGATTTATTTCCTCTCCCCTGATTTGCCTCATTCTCCTTCTGTGGTTACACATGTGTCTGATCCCACGTTAGAGCTAAAACATTGCCTATTTCCCTTAAGTATGTCTTTTTGGGTCCTAATGAAATTTTTCCTGTGATTATTGCATCTGACCTGAATGAGTACCAAGAGGATAAATTGTTGAAAGTACTTAGGAAAAACAAAGAAGTCATAGGGTGGACTTTGGGTGACATAAAAGGTATTAGTCTATCTATTGTACAACACAGAATTCATCTTGAGGATAACGCTAAACCTTATGGAGACCGCCAAAGACGTCTAAATCCTACCCTACAAGGAGTCATCAAAAAAGAGGTCATTAAGTGGTTAGATGATGGGATAATCTATCCCATTTCTGATAGCGAGTGGGTTAGTCCAGTTCAAGTTGTTCCTAGGAAGACTGATATTACCGTGATTAAGAACGGGAAGAATGAGTTAGTTCCCATGATAAGTGCTTAACATATATATTGTTTTAGGGTCATTTTCGTCCATTTTTAGGAAAAATTTTCTGCTTTATGTTATAGTTTATACTCTTTTTTCCGTTTTATGCTTGGACATAGTTATTTGATGATATTTGCAGGATTTTAGGCCATTTTGACCCAGCATTTGACCCTCATTTAGATGTACTTTGACTCACCACAAATGCCCCTAAGTTACTATGCCCATGGAAGAGAGGAAGAACAAAAGAATGACGAGCCAACCAGCACCGGTCTGCCTGTGGTGGAGGCCACGATCCGTGGTGGAAGCATAACTCCTAAAATAATATATACTTTAAGCACTTATCACCCCACTAGAGTCTAGTCTGGGTAGTGTGTGTGTATTGACTATAGAAAATTAAACGTAACCACTAGGAAAGGCCATTTCCCTTTGCCTTTTATGGTCAAAATGCTTGAGAAGTTAGCTGGATATAGTTACACTTTCTTTTTGGATGAATACTTTAGCTACACCCAAATTTCCATAGCACCTGAGGACCAAGACAAGACCACTTTCACATGCCCCTTTGGTACTTTTGCCTTTAGGAGAATGCCATTTGGTCTTTGTAATGCTCCTGCCACTTTTCAGCGCTGCATGATTTTTATATTTTCTGATATGATTGAGTAATGCATTGAGGTGTTTATGGACGATTTTTCTGTGTGTGGCTTCTCATTTGATGATTGTTTGGCTAATCTGACAAGAGTTTTGCAAAGATGCAGGGAGAAGAATTTGATTCTCAACTGAAAAAAATGCCATTTTTTAGTAAAGAAGGGAATTATTTTAGGGCATGTAATTTCACATGATGGGATTGAAGTTGATAAAGCAAAACTTGATTTGATTGCTAATCTTTCCCCTCCCACTTGTGTGAAGAATATTGGGTCATTTGTAAGGCATGTAGGATTTTATAGACGATTTATCCAGGATTTCAGTAAAATTGGTAAGCCCTTGACCAATCTTTGAGCTAAAGATATGCCTTTTCACTTCTTTGAGGAGTGTTTACAGACATTTAATAGGCTGAAGGAAGCCCTGACGTCTGCACCTATTTTACACCATCCCATATGGGGAGAATCCTTTGAACTGATGTGTGATGCTTCTGATTATGCTGTAGGGGTTGTCTTAGGACAACGTGTAGATAGAAAACCTCATGTGATATATTATGCGAGTCATACTTTAAATGAGGCCCAATTGGACTACACTGTGACTGAAAAAGAGTTTTTAGCAGTTGTATTCGATTTTGAAAAATTCGAACCCTACTTGATTATGTTGCGGGTAAATTTAGAGTTTAAATAAAAAGGGCAGCAAGTATACAGCTTTCGCTGTAGTATTTGAGGGTCGTCTCCACAGGGACGATGGAAGAGATTTAGGTCACTGAAATTTAAATCTAACATTATCTAAACCTAGGGAAATACTTGATTTAGAAAATTTCAACTACATAATAAAAAGGACCTCAACAAAAAGAAATAAATCAAGGAAAACCTGAAGAAATTTCTATTTGGAGACCTAAAACATAAAACAAGCAAAACCACACCCTAAACTTGAAGAAATGACGATTAGGAAACCAAACCAATCTACTAAGCACACTCAACCAACCAAATCAAACTAAATTATTCAAATCATAAAACCATCACAACCTAAGTAATTAACAAAACCATTCAAACTCAATCAACCAAACTATTAAAATCAACTAATTCAACTCAACTAAATCACCTAAAACTTCGAAGCTTAACTAAAAATCTTACTCAAAAGTAGTATCACCTCCACAACACAAACGAAAAGCTCAGACAGATGCAATTTACCAAATCCAAAATTTGCCATACTAACTCAACTATACCAAAGAATCCAGAAACTGAGCAAGGGAACATTCAGCCGAAACTTATTAGTCATGAACAATCAACCAAAACCAGAAAACAGGGGAGGGGGAAACAGAACTAAAGCAAGGCAACAATCACGAAAATTGCAGCCAGGGTGGAAGGGGTAATTTTACAACTTATTGAACTCAAACCTGGAAATGATTCAAAGCCCAATCTGGAATTCAAGCAAACAAGGAGGTTTCCCAGCTTCAGCTACGCACTAACCCAGAAATGCCATAACCATGTTCATCAGGTAGCAAACAGGGGAGGGAGCGTGTGACCGAAATCCAACCAAACCAACATCCAATTCTTGCAAAATCAAACTACATTCCTGAATTACTACTAGGAAACTCAAAATTGTAGCAGTATTACATGAAATTCAAAACCCAAAATCCATTCTAACGTCAAATTCTAACCGAGTTCGTCAAACCCTAACTCTGAAATTCGAACAAAAGCATACGAAATTCAAGTTGAAATTTCAAAAATAAGAACTAATTCAACCCTAAAAGCTTCTCTAACCTCAAAACTTCAAAAATCAAAACCCTAACAACTCGGATTTGAAACTAACAAGAGCCCTAAAATCACGATTGACTGAAGCATGAATTTAAACCTAAAATTTAAACCTAAAACTTGAATTAAATCTAACCTAACCCTAGATTACCTAGCTTTGTACCTCTCTTTGCCGCTGCTCTTCATTTATACCCCAACCCTCTTCACCGTCGATTTCGTGGGTATCGTGGATGGTCGAGATTGGGGACAGCAATAGTGATGCGCTGGCACCTTGTGCGTGAATTACGGATGGAGATGGTGGTGGATGTGGATGGAGGTCGAATAGAGAGAGAGAGAGAATGGGATGAAGATGATGAAGCAGAGCAGCAGGGGTCAGGGTGGGTTTCGGTTTCTTTGGGTTTTTAGGGTCAAAGTCAAGAGGGAGGAGAGAGATGGTGAGAGGAGAAATAAGGGGGGTGAGAAGGCAATCGCGTGCCAGGCACGTGATGGGGGTAGTGTTTAGGTTTTATTTATTTATTTATTTTTTATTCTTTTCTTTTCTTTGGGTTAAAAGGAACGGGCCAACGGAATTGGGTCGATTTTATTTGACCCAGTTCTTTATTTTCTGACATTTTTTCATCATTTTTTTGCATTTTTTCTGTAATTATTTTTCTTTTATTCAAAACCTACAAAACAAAATCAAATCAAATAAAAACCTACAAATATGATTATAATGAGCATACAACAGCTGTAAAAGTACCTTAAAAATAGCACATTTTTGACACGAACACATATATTATCCGAGTCGTACTTTAAATGAGGCCCGGTTGAACTACACTGTGACTGAAAAAGAGTTTTAGCAGTTGTATTCAGTTTTGAAAAATTCGAATCCTACTTGATTGGCTCTCATGTGATTGTACATACTGACCATGCTACACTAAAGTATCTCTTCTCCAAGAAGGATGCAAAACCTAGATTGCTTAGGTGGATTTACTCTTACAGGAATTCGATTGTGAGACTCGAGATAGAAAAGGTTCTAAGAACCTAGTTGCTGACCATTTGTCTTGGATCATTTTGCAAAAAGATAGCGAGTCCACCATATCTGATTGCTTCCTTGACGAGCAGCTACTTATGGTTCAATCTGAACCATAGTATCCTGATATCATCAACTACTTAGTGATTGGTGAGATACCCCTGGGTTGGAGTAAACATGATAAGGATAAATTCTTTTATCTGGTGAAATTTTTCTATTGGGATGACCCTTATTTATTCAAGTATTGTTTTGATCAGATTTTTAAAAGGTGTATCCCTCATAATGAGATTAGAAATGTCTTTTCTTTTTATCACGACCAAGCATGTGGGGGGCATTTTTGTGAGAAAAAAATAGCTGTCAAAGTCCTTCAATTTGGTTTGTGTTGGCCTATCTTGTTCAAAGATGCCCACTTGTACTGTAAAAGTTTTCCTAGTGTCAACAATTTGGGAAAATCAATAGGAGAGATATGATACCCTTAACCCGATTATTGTTGTTGAGATCTTTAATGTTCAGGGGATTGATTTGATGTGACCATTTCAATCTTTTTTTGGGAATGAGTATATTCTCTTAGCTGTAGATTATGTATCTAAGTGGGTAAAGGGTATGCTGACTAGACCAACTGAGGCTAGAATCATAATCAAGTTCCTTAGGGAAAATATTTTCTCTAGGTGTGGCATGCCCAAGGCTATTATTAGTGACCAGGGTACTCATTTTGACAATCGGTCTTTTGATGTATTATTGAAAAAGTACTCTATCATTTATCATTTAGCCACCGCCTCTCATTTCCAAACTAGTGGCCAGGTAGAGGTTTCTAATAGGCAAATTAAACAGATTTTGGAAAGGACTGTGAGTAGAAACATCAAGGACTGGGCAGATAAGCTCATTGATACTCTCTGGGCCTATAGGACAACTTTTAAGACCCCTTTAGATATGTCACTTTTTAGGATTGTCTTTGGTAAGCCTTGTCATCTTCCTGTAGAACTTGAACATAGGGCTATGTGGGCTATAAAGACTTTGAACCTTGACTTAGAGGCGGTTGTGGTAGAAAGAAAGTTACAGTTGAGTGAGTTGGAAGAGATCAGAGCTGAGGCCTATGAAAACTCTAGGATGCATAAGGAGAGAGCAAAATTGCTCCATGATAGACATATTCATAGGAAAGAGTTCTTCCCAGGTCAGAAGGTTTTGCTTTGTGACTCCAAACTATACCTTTTTTTAGGTAAGTTAAGATCTCGTTGGACTGGTCCTTTTATTATTTCTCATATTTTCCCACATGGTGCTATCGAGATACAGGATTCTATGAGAGGTACGCATTTCAAGGTGAATGGACAAAGGTTGAAACCATTTTTGGAGCTACCTGCAAAGGAGAGAGAAGTCAAGTATCTGATACTCTACGAACCTGAGTACAAGGACTAACGAGGTGGAGATTAGCTTGGATGCATCCAACGTTCAACTTGGTACCATTGTTCCTTTGTATAAATCTTATTTCGTACATATTTTCCTCTTATTTTCTTTTTTTTATTATTTATTTTGTACTTCATTCTAATACTTTTGCATGCAATAGAGACATTGCATTGCTTAAGTGTGGGGGTGAGGGCCTTTGCATTTCACTTTAAAAAAGCCAAAAAAAATTTCTTTTCTTTTCTTTTTCTTTCATTTCTTTTGTTTTGTTTTGAATTGGGGAGTGTGTACCATTTTAATGAGCTTAACCCCTTGTGACTTAGGGCCTGTTCTTTTCGTGGGTCAATCCACATTTACCAACTTTAACCCACTTCAACCTACTTCAAACTACTTCAACCTATTTCAACCCACTTAAAAAAAATACCAACTTCAATCCACTTCAACCTACCTCAACCTACTTCAACCCATTTCAACCAACTTCAACCCACCCCCTTCATAATTTTAATAATTTGTAAAGTATCATATGAGATTTAGGGCCTATTGTTTTCGTGAGTACATTGGGTGGGGAAAAGGGTGAAGTTGGTTGAACTAGGTTGAGGTAGGTTGAGGTAGGCTGAAGTTGGTATTTTTTTTTTGAGGTGGGTTGAAATAGATTGAACTAGATTGAAGTGGGTTGATGTAGGTTGAAGCGCGTTGAAGTTGGTATATTTTGTATGTGGTGGATTGAAGTGGGTTAAAATAGTGAGAATGAAGCTAATGTGTGATAATTTATGAAGTTATCGAAATTTTGTGAAATTTTTGTTCATTCTTTATTTTTTTATTTTTTTATTTTTTTATTTTTATTTTTTATTTTTAATTTTAATTTTAATTTTAATTTTAATTTTAATTTTTATTTTTTATTTTTTACTTTTTATTTTTTTAATTTTTCTTTTTTACTTTTTTATTTTTCTTTTTCCTTTTTTCTTTTTTCTTTTTTCTTTTTTCTTTTTTATTTTTTACTTTTATTTTTTATTTTTTAATTTTAATTTTTATTTTTTGAATAAAAAATTAAAAATTAAAAATTAAAAATTAAAAATTAAAAATTACAAAATAAAAAGTAAAAAATAAAAAATAAAAAATAAAAAATAAGAACCAAGAAACTAAAAAATAAAAAATAAAAAATAAAAAATAAAAAATAAGAAATAAAAATTAAAAAATAAAAATAAAAACTACAAATGAAAAATGAAAAATAAAAATTAAAAATTAAAAATTAAAAATTAAAAATTAAAAATTAAAAATGAAAAATGAAAAATAAAAAATGAAAAATGAAAAAATAAAAAATAAAAAATAAAAAAGTAAAAAAATAAAAAAAATACAAAATACAAAATACAAAAATAGAAAAATGAAAAATAAAAAATGAAAAATAAAAAATAAAAAATAAAAAAATAAAAAATGAAAAATGAAAAATGTAAAATGAAAAATTAAAAATAAAAAATAAAAAGTAAAAAATAAAAAATAAAAAATAAAAAATAAAAAAATAAAAAAATAAAAATAAAAAATAAAAAATAAAAATAAAAAATAAAAAAGAATAAACAAAAATTTCACAAAATTTTGATAACTTCATAAATTATCACACATTAGTTACATTCTTATTATTTTAACCCACTGCAACCCACCACATAAAAAATATACCCACTTCAACCCACTTCAACCAACATCAACCCACTTCAACCTATTTCAACCCACCTCAAAAAAAAATGTCAACTTCAACCTAACTCAACCCACCTCAACCTACTTCAACCTATTTCACCTTTTTATCCACCCTATTTACCCACGAAAAGAACAGACCCTTAATATTAGCTTGTTTATAGGTAGGATGTACATGATAAAAATTTAATCCTCAGTATGACATTTTGTACCCCATCTCTAACCTTATTATTTCATTATAGCTATGAATCAAATCCTTACTTTCAAAAGTGCTATTACCCTAGGGTCTTAAGCTTCTATAGTTGACTCTCCTATTTATCTGTGTACAGTCAGTTTTGGTGTTTTCTTTTTAATTTGCATTCCCAAAAAAAAGAAGAAAAAAAAGTGTAATAATGTTGGAAATGACAATTATCCCTTTAAGGCATGCGATACTAGGTGCCACCTTTGAGGCAATATTGCGACTGGGTAAACTTGCTTTCCATATCAGCGAGTCAATAAGTTAGTTAAGTGGGATTAAATCAAACTGTGGTTAGCCTAACTCTCAAGGTAATGGTACACTCACACACCATGCATTATGGTGGATACATTGTTATGCTGGTTTGTGGGGTGAAAAATTAGAGTGCAAATGCTATCCATAAGGACCTAAAGTTTTGGAGTGTATATCTTATTCATATACAGACTAATACCTTGATTTTGAGGGTGATATATTTGGTCAGAATGTGTACATTGTTTCCTCTTGTACGTGTATATAAAGCTTGAAAAAAGAAAACCCAAAAAGATTTTATTATTATTTATTCTATCTTTTTCTTTCTCTTCTTTTCTTTTTTTTATATTAAAGATTTTGTGGGTACATCATCTACAAACTCTCACGAGCCCGTACTCATCCACTAGGGGGAACCTAGGGGTTTAAAGGGCTTGTTGCATACGCTAAATACAACCGTGATTCCTACGAATGTGAGTTATGATTTTTTTTCCCCTTTTCTCTTTATTTTCTTTTCCAGAACTTTTAATTTCATTTTGCTCGGGGACGAGCAAAAACTTAAGTATGGGGGTATTTGTTTGCGCAAAAAATATGCTATTTATACAATGCCCTTATACTTAATTTATGCTCAAAATAATTGTATTTGTTTGCGCAAAAAATATGATATTTATACAATACCCTTACGCTTAATTTATGCTCAAAATAATTGTTATTTTCAAATTTTTATTTGATTTTATTTTGATTGTAGGTATTGAATAATTCGAAAAAAATTATGAAAAAAAGATGAAGAGATATCAAAAATGAAGAATTGGGCTAAGCTAATTCAAGCTCAATCCCTTTTATCCATCAACCAAAAAACAAAGGGAACCCAAAAAAAACAAAAAAAAACAAAAAAAACCCTAGCCCATGTGCCCTGCACATGACTAACCCCCTTCCCCCTTAATTCATTCTCTCTCCTTGCTCAGCCCATCACCCGATAGTTCAGCACTGTCAGCCGTCATTCTTCTCTCTCCCTCTCTTCAACCAACCCAAAAACAACCTCTCCATCTTCTTCGCACAGCCATTGAAACCTCCTCCCACCTCCTTCTCCGTGAGCATTCATCACTACCAACTCATTAATTGCCTAGATTCTGTTGGAGTGAATTTTTCTAGAGGAGCAGTAACAGCTCCTAAATTGTGGCTGAATTTGACTATTGAAGCTAAATATAGAGAGCCCAAACTACCTAGCAGCAATTGTGGGTACCGATTATCCAGTATAAACATCTAGATTCTGTGCCGTATTTTGCGAAAATGGGAATCTAGAATGGGTTAGAAGTTGGTGTATAAATAGAGGGGTGGGGAGAACTTGAGATCAGGAGTTCAGCATCCATCTTCAATTGTAGTCTCAAGCTTTCCTCTGTTCCCCTTTCAATCCTCTGTTCTGAGTCTTTAATCTCATAGAATTTGTTTCAGTTTTGAGGTTGTAATCTTGCGGTTCGATTAATCAGACTAGAGTTTGAGTCCATCTTCTTCTCCATTTGGGAGTGATATTGATTTATATTTATAACTTTGCTGTGAAATTTTGCAAAAGTTCGAATTAAATTTGGTTTGCTCATAGTTTCTGATTATTGAGCCCTCTGTTTTCTTTTCGTGTGAACCCTCTATTTTTTTTGTTTGGAATGCTCTGTTTTTCGTTTTGTTCCTCTCTTGTTTTATTCTACAGTACATAACTTTATTGTCGTTTTCAATCCCATCGCTGACTAGGCATTTACTTGTTAATTGATTTTTTTGTGATTTTTTAATGTGTGTTGATTCAGCCTTTTGGCCACAGTCTGAGCATGCACAACTTTTGTCCTCTCATTAATTTTGGTTAGTCAACTTCAATTCTAGTACATGCACTAAAAGACAAGTGGAGCAACTAGTAATGGTTAAGTTGGCACGTAGTAAAAGCAACTTTAGTTAACTTTTGTTGTATGGTGTCAGTGAACTTGTTCTTTTCTTCTCATTTTTTTAATCTTGCATTTTAATTTAGCTTAGTTAGTGATTAACTATCTTCAAGTTGGTTATTGAGTCTTAGTAGTGTTTTCTTCATTGTTTTATTTATTTAATTAGTCGGTGTCTGATTTTCTTGAGTTTAACTTATTAGTTTAGTTGGTAGTTTTTATTTAGTCAAAATATTTCGCAAATTAAGTGGTTAAATTTGATTCTACCATCTCTGTGGAAACGATCCGTATTTGTTGGATAATACTGCAAGTTGACACCGCGTGCTTGCGGCTTACTTATTTTATCGACAGTATAATATATGTTACTTTTGCAGATTACTTAATTTGAGAACGGAGGTTAGCGACTAGTAGATAGCGAAGACGACAAATTTGATGTGTTACTGAACGTTTCATATTAGAATTTCTTTTCACACATTACATTTCACATTAACAATATGATGCATTTTTAAAAATGAAGTCCCAGTTTAAGAAAGACAACATTAAATTACTGAAAATAAAATGGTTTTCCTTTGCTCATTTGCTCTCATCGTCAATGTGGTTATTTCACAAAATCATGATCCTTTTAAGCTTAAAAAAAAGCATGCAGCGTCAAACCACATAATATCTTAAAACAAAGAAAAAACTATTAAAAAACTTCTTGACTAACAGGATTAAAAAAGATAGACCGCATATCAAAAATTTAAGTACATATAATTAAAGTGACTTCATATGAAATAAAGTCGGAAAAAATGTGCTACCATCTAGTCCATAGAACTCAATATAGTATATCACCAACAACATATACAACAAGATACTGATACTTATTAACCGAAAAGTGATAGCCATCGTGCAATGCATGGGTAAAAAACTAGTTATAATGCAACTTGAATCTATTATTATTTGTCTTCCCACAATTTAAAAAAAAAAAGAATTAGAAATAATAGTTTGATTTAATGATCAGTAAGTTTTTAGTTAAAGTTCCGCATACTATGCACTATTATTCTATATTTTCATCCAGCTAATTGATTAATTGTGAGCAAAATTTATTGGCAAAGATTAACTCATGTATTATTAAGCAACCCTAAAAACAAGAAATGTGAGACAATACATGATACTATTTAACTTTTGAACAAATATTTTAAAACAGTTTGTGCGTAATACAAGTTTAAATCCTAGTTACTTTTTATTAGTGAATTTTCTTTATTCTATTAAAAAATGGATAGATGAGGAAATTCTTGTATTAGTTGAAGACAAAGGGTCCTAGCTGAGAGTCATAAAATCAAACCGTGATTTTTGCCATGTGCAGCATGGATTCCACATGACGATAAAATTTGCAAATGTAAGTGTTTCATAATTTCAAGCTAAAAACTACAACTGTATTAGATTCTCCTTCCAAAAATTTTGCAAATTTATAGATTGTGAACTCTTTCAATTATATAGCAAAGAGAGAAATGCGTAGGAGGGAATCCTACCAAGACCTTAGTCTGTGTTTGATCCTTAGAAATTTTGATGGAAAGAAAAGTTGAAGGGAAAAAAATGTGAAGGAAAAAAAGTAGGGAGAAAATGAATTTTTTTTCTTGTTTGGACTGAAAAAAAAAATATAAGAATTTGGATGAGAAACTAAATGTTGATGAATTACTTGAATCATGTTGATATCATCTAAGTATTGCAAGGTTGGAGGAGGTCGGAAATTCTTTCGGAAATTTTTCCGAAACTTTTCTCACAATTTTATGAGGAAAATTTTATCATTTGTTTGTAACAATTTTTCCATCTAATTTTCCTCCATATTTTTTTCTTTGTGATTTTCTCTAAACCAAACACAAGAAAAAGAAGTTAATTTCCCAAATTTTTTCCTTCCATCAAATTTTCTGAGGTCTAAACCAAGCCTTATATTTTCTAAGTTGCTTAAGTTTTATATAATTTTTGATAAGATTTGTCATATATTCTTTACGGTTTGTGTCCGTGTTTATGCATGGGGTGTGCAAATAGTATAAATCAATAAAATTGAATAAATTTAAAATATTAAGTTTATATTATAGAAGCAATCGATCCAAATGAGAATGTGAAAATCAAACATAATCAATATATATTCACAAAACAATTTGAGGTAAATACATTCGAAACAAATATATTCAAATAATCCATTTTTTGTATATTATCATAGAACTAAATTCCCTTATATAGATACCTTTTTCAAAAAAAAAAAAAAAGAAATCTTCATTTTAATACTTGAGACACTAAGTAATTGTTTGTGCTAATAACATGTATATCTAAATATAACAACAACTTCCAGTGTGCGTCTTGCTTTCACAGGGTCTAGGAAGATCCAGGGGTAGACAGGCTTACCTCTACCCACATGACTGCATACAGAGAATGTTTTTAATAGACCCATATAAAAAGTTTTAGGAAGAAATGTAGAAGTTTAAAAACGGTTGGTAAAATAATTTAGGAAATACAAGAAACATGTATATCTAAATATGGATAGTTTTTTTTTAGTCTAACATAGTAGGAATTACTATTGAACAATGTTTCGGCTATTTAATATTTTAGTTGATAGTATAATTAAAAGGAAAAGTCATATAAAAAATTTGACATAACTCAAACAAATTATGACAATCCAATTAACACTATAGGAAGTATGAGTGACAGTATATATAAAAATATACATGCAAAAACTAAATAGGGTTAAGGAATCGCCTGGTGCATACTAAAAGATCTATAGTTCAGGAAATATACGAAGACATTTGATCCAGCTTAGTAAGTTTTTCAAAACTATTTGATATTCCCACAAATCTCTTGGCAGCATGCACATATAAGTCCCCTTTGAAATCTGTCTATGGCAAAATAAAATACAAAAGGAAACAGAATATTATCGCAAGCATTCCTTTGCAAAACATTGTCGTACCACTATAAACATACATTTCTGCACTCTATTGTAAGATATCGCAAGCCTCCTTATCTTTTATTTCAAGTCTCCATTGTCATCAAGCTTTTTGGTCGCTTTGGGTCATTATATTCTCATCGTCAACTACATATAAATGTACAACTCTATCCATACTCAAGGCTTCCTCAATTACATGGGTAAGCTCCTTATATTAAGTTGGGGGCTTGCCAACCTAAGCAAATCTTCTAACGCGTTCTATGACTTGACTTTTGCTGGTCGACAAACACTTATAACTTGTACTTTAAATCTTAAAAATAACTTTAATCTCAATGTGAAATGAAAGTGATTTAATAGAGTAAAAGAATTAGTCAAAAAGCAAACCCCAAAAAAAATCCATAAGAAGATGATAAAAAAATATAAAAAGTCAAATTATCATATACAGGGTTAATTTTTCTTGATGAATCACATAGATGATTAATTAATTATGTATATTGTGAAATTAAAAAAATGTTTTAAGATAAAAATAAAACACAACATAAATAAAGATTCTTTTTTTTTTAATCAAAGAATGGAAGGGCTTGTGCAACTGTAGCAGGATTTGAAAAAGGAATCCCTGCGTTCTTCCATACCATCTAGGATTAGGAACAGGCAAAATCGAACCTGTTTTACATATGTCTCGTTATTTGGGACATGAGAAATCAAATCATACATAAATAAAAATAAACTGATCGAATTCTTGGACTCCAAAAAATGCTATCAGGTGCTCGAAAAATGGTTAAATTCAGGGACTTGAGAATAGAACAAAAGACGGGGAGACTCGCCCTTTCTTTCGGCATAGACCCTTGCGACGGTTTCTCTCATAGCCAAAAGTTCCATTAAGACTTAGTAAACACACTTAAGTCCTTGATATAGTCATATCTAAGATACAATCCGACCCTTGAATAAAGTTTCTTGCCTCTAATATTTTATGAAAAGGTTACTCAACTAATCATATATAAGATTTAAAATATATGACATACCATAAACGTATTTTTCATTATAATGCAGGAATTGAAAAGATAGTAAAAATGACATTGATATGGGAAAATTGTAAAAACAATGCATAATACAACTGATATGAATGATACAACGGAAATACTCCACATCCCAACCGTCATTAACTAAACTAAGATGAATTAAAAAACAGGAACAAAACCAATCATTAACTAAAAATATAGGAGCAGAAAATGACAGGGAAAAAAGGGAGGGTTGAGACAATTGTAACAAAATAGTAATTGCACATATATGTTGTGATTACAAGAATCAAAGTGTACAGTATACAACAGCACCACTTTTCAGTGTGAGTCCTACTTTTATGGATCTGGGAAAATTCAAAAGTAGGCAACCTTACCTCTACAGGCATCCCTGCCTATACAGAGGCTGATTCAAAGTGTACAATATATTAGTATAAAATATAAATGAAATAGGATTAGGATTTGGGACATTTTTCTTGATTAATTATTACCTTGTGGAATGAAATATGTGAATAAATCATATATCTAAAAAGAATAGAAAGTAAATTTATCATTCTTCAGTGTCAAACAAAAACGATCAACATATTGATAAAATAAACATATATAATTAAGAAATAATGGAAGGAAATACACACGCAGCGACAATCTCATCGAATTGAAGCATGCATTTCACCTCCTCCTCTAGTTCGTCCTCCCCTTATTTAGATCTTCTAACCATGAATACTTGGTCACAGTTAAGGAGTAGTCCCATTTTTTATGAGATACAATCTCCAAAATCTCCATCATATGAGGAAGCTAGCTAGGAATTGTTTTTTTTTTTTTTTTGGGGGGGGGGGGGGGAAGAGGTTGTGGGGTTTTAAATGAGGGACAAATCAAGTGGTTACTGCTACTTCATCAAAGATTAAGGAAAATTGGATACAATTATCTCCTTATCGGTTATTATAGATTAAGGGAGAAGTGTGGCGGCTACTTGAATCTTTATATAATCTTAATTTTGATTTTTTTAACTAAGGAAATTGCTATTGGAAACAGAGAAGATAGGATGGATAGTTACTTAGGCCCTATTCTATTTCGCGTTTTTTAGGATTTAGTTAAGAGCTTACATCTTCTTACAGCTTCTTACATCTCCTTACAGCTCCTTACATCATCTTACGTCATCTTACATCTTCTTACATCTCGTTACATCTCCTTACATATTCATACATCTTCTTACATCTCCTTATATCTTCATACATCTTCTTACATCTCATAGATTTTCTATAACATCCATTTATTTTAGTTACAGAAATATGTATATTTTTTAAATGATACTACCAATATACAAAATTTATAAATATCTTATGAACACAACATTTACACAAACATAAAAACATAATGTAATGATGTAAATTATATTTGAGTTTCGACATGAAATATATATTATTATAGATGACTATACATTTATTAATATTTAAAATTATTTACTTAAAATAGGAATTTATTAATATTCAATTTTATCAAAAAGTTTTTTTTGTGTGGTTATACTTTGCTTATTCGATCAAACTAATGTTCATATAAAAAATCTTGGACGAAATTTTATTCATCAAATTTATGGAGATTAATATATTTTATTGTTGTGCAATTAACTTAATTAATTTTATTTTTAATAAGTATATTATTTTAATATTATTATTTTTCATCCAAAACGTTCAATGTAAAACAAATTATACTATACAACTTTTCAACAATTCAACAACTCCTTACATCCATTCTACAGCTCCTTACAGTTTCTTACATCTTCTTACAGCTCCTTACATCTCCTTACAGCTCCTTACAGCTTCTTACAGCTCTTTACAGCTTCTTATAACTCCTTACATCTCCTTACATCTATCTATCTATCTAAAATGCGAAATAAAACAGGCCCTTAATGTTACGCAGGTATGCAGGACAGGAGACATGAGTGGTTATTCACTCTTTTTTTTGGGTCAGCAAGATTATTCAATATTTGAACTTTTAGTTTGGTAAGATTATCTGTGTCGATTAAAAAAAAAAATGTGTATTATATGTAACCTCCATAGGGATATGCTAGTTATATGATTTTTTTTAATTAACTAAATTTTCTTTTACTAAGTATCCAATGCCTACGATTGAAGATAGATTTCAATAAGAAGAGATCAATGGTTTGTATATCTCATTGCACAAAAAATTAGATTTATTATATAAAGTCTTTTGAAATTTGAATTTCAAATAGACATTATTAGGAAGTAATTTGGAGAGATTGCATCGAATTTTAGTGTTGATGGAAGGAAGGCTTGTAACACCTTATCATTTTGCTATTTATAACATAAACATTTTCAACTTTGAAGTTTAAAAAAATGAAAGATGTTTTGGAAATTTAGAATTATTTCATACAAAAGTAAAGGGGTAAACCAAGAACTTCCCCAAAAAAATCGGGGTTGTGAAAATTGAAGCAAAAAATCAAAGGAAAGGCATTTGTAAATACGTTAAAGGGGGGGGGGTGTTAAGCATTATTATATGTACACTTCATTGAGCTTCTTAGCACTTTTAGTACACTGAGATTTTTCCACAGAATAAAATGATTTATCAAACGTAGAAATATAAAAATTATTGAGATTACATATTTTTTTTAATAGGTTACTATCAGTGAAATACCTAAATTAGGGTACTAAACAATTAAAAAAATATAATTTTAACATACTAATTGTTTTTATTTTCTAATGTACTGGATTATTCTATTAGGCAGCCGAACCTTCGGATTCCAAATTGTCAAAAATTCTAGCTAGTAAATGGTAACACAAATACATGGACAAGGAAAATCATCAATGAAAACCAGTGTTGAGTATTTAGCATTTTTGTTCAACTTAGGTACAAGATAAAGAAAGTAGTGGGGGTGGTGAATCCTTTGGGCAGTATATCCTTGATTGATTCACACGAATACGGAAGGGTGGAAAAGAAATTGGACTAGAAAAATCTAATGCACCAGCTGATTCTGTTCAAATGCATATCAAATTAATCGAAACTAACAAATAAAAAGTCAAATCTAAATATATGAAACCAATCGAGATTGGAAATGTCAATATGAGTGGAAATGGGTTAAGGGGCACACGATCTTCAGAGGGATTTTTGCGTAGTAGTTTCATTTTTGCAACTTTGAATATAAGAATCGGATACTTCTAGGGCTATAATTCAATGCATTGGGTGAAGTAGCCTTCAAATATGGATCGATTAGAGCTTTGCTTGGACTCCAGCTAGCTCATTAAGCTCTTCAACTTGAGCTTGAGTTGAAACGTAGCATCGAAACCTATTTGATCCCGTTTTATTAAACAATTTCCTAAATGTCGTTCATTTATGTTTTCTCCCTGCTGTGGCCCTTCTTTCTTGAATTAATAACCTAATTTAGAATTTCAATTTGAATTTATTGCCGAACTTAGAAAATAAAAAAAAATGAGCATCAAATTGAACAATATGCATTTGAGCTTCAGCACTGTGAAGTTTAACAAGTTTCAAGTTGAGCTTGAACCTGACAAGTTTGGACTTAACTTGGTTCAATTAAACCCCCCATCTAATTCAGTAAATTAAATTTTTGAAATTTGATGTCAAAATGTGAATTCAAATGTCATCTGAACTACTATTGTGCTTGTAATGACAATGAGATCTGTTTTCTTGTGTAGGAGTTTCAGTTTCTCTGTTAAAGTGTATATAAGGAATACTAAGGTTATACTCAATGTGGAGATTGTAATGAGATCTGTTGAGACTTGAGTGTGATAAGGTAACGGATGCCTCCAATTCGTCTTCACACTGACAAAGTTCATGACTAGGAAATAAAAACGACTTGTCCAATGAAAGTATGTGGTTATTCATAACTCAATCTGTGAAGTCACATGTTTTAATGGCAATCCAATATCAAAAAGTAAAGTATTTGAGATAGAATATGTCACTTCTACTTATTTTTAGTCTTAAACCATTCAAAGAATAGCTGTAAGTATTAGACAGAGATGCACGTTGCATACATCTTAATGATTGAGCAAGAGGCATTCACATATGAATTTTTGACCAAGGGAGACTAGTAACATACACATTTTGATTCTCTTTGTTCTATGTTGGTGAGGTGGTTCACAAGAGACAAGTCTTTAATCATGTATATACTTTCAGTTATACTTATATAATATGATTTTTTTTTTTTTCAAAAAATTTAGGCCAGTATTAAAAGATGCCACCCCGTAACTTTTTTTAATAGAAAATTGATACTTTCTATAGAGTAATAAGAAATGAGGATAACTAGGATCACCCAACAGTTAAAACTCATTAGGAAATGTAACTGAAAGAATAACCGTTTCAGTTGTCTGAAAAAGTTGCTTCTTGCAAGAATTAATGTTAATCTACTTTAGATGGATTTTTGTGATCTTCTCCCCAATGTATGGGCTTTTATTATCTTACATTATTTGTTATCGACACATTCTGATGTGAACTCTGGAAACATGATTTGCGCTTTCAGTTGTATTACCTATTGATAGAAATAGAAAAAAAAAAGAAAAGAAAAAATGACGCATTTTCATATTCTCCAAAAAAAAGGAAAAAAGGAGGACTCCTTCCGTCCTTCGGCCTCTTAAAAACGATTTAAATTCTCGTCTGTCCCTCCGGCTCTCTTTCTCTCGCACAGCCACCGCCCTACCACTGCCTTCTTTCTGTCCGGCGGACGCTGTACCACTCCAATTCTTCAGTTACCTTCTTTCTCATCTTACTTTGAGACATCCGCCTTCCTTGTTTTGCCGTAAGTTCTTCTCCTCCGAAAATTCAATTTAGGGTTTCAATTTCAATCATATTTTGATTTAATTTTCTTTAATTTTAGGGTTTCTTCGGTGAATGTTCAAGGGCTTGGCCGAACTATTTCAGGGACTTCGTTTAGTTGGTTTGATATCTAGTAGCTAAGTGTAATATCGTACATCAATCTGTGTGATGATCAGGCGTGGATAGTTGGGGAATTTTGGTTTTTTTTTTTGTTGTGTAAATTGTCTAAGAGACTGTGAAGGTGAGAAGTTGTAGTTATAATCAGATAATCTATAGGGTCCGTTAATGGGTGGGGGGGGGGACATTGTTGTTGCATTACTGCTAAAAAAGGATAAAAGTCAAAAGTGGGTAAGGATCTTGTTTGTATATGATGAATTAAGTATTTGGCTATGGATTGTGATGAATGGAATGTTTATCGATGAAGCTATACAACTTGCTGAGCTGAGGTGATTGCAAGGTTGAGCTCGAACGGAGGTTACAGAGCGTGAGTGAAGATAGGAATGTCTGAGAACTGATTAGGTACCGCCAGACGAGGGAATGGAGTTCTCCCGTCGACTTTGTCATCTTTTCTGTCTGACACTACTTATTTCAACCCTTTCTTGCTCCACCTTTGTGGCCGCAATCCAAGGTGTGTCTTCTCTTTCTCTCCCTGTCATTGTTGATGCACTATTTTGATTGAAATCAAGTTGAATTTTGCTGGTAAAGTGCAATGAGAATTTAGAAGGCAAGTGTAATTTTATGCTCCTGAAGTGCTATTTTCTGCTTCCTGGTGCACACAAGATGAACCAATGGTAAAGTAAGGTTTCTTACGTGTTTAAGAAAAAAATTCATTGTTTTCTTTTTTTGGAAGGCTGGAAACCGC
>JAKOGI010003004.1:7500-72302 GCA_029747015.1 Carnegiea gigantea | reverse complement strand
ATATATATGTTTGTATTTATGTATACATATACAGATATATATATATATATATATATATATATATATATATATATATATATATATATATATAATATATGTGTATATATATATATATATATATATATATATATATATATATATATATATATATATATATGTGGATGCAAATAAGACGCATTTAGCTATTTATTCATTTCATTTTGATTCATTTGCTCTTCAAAATATTGTACTTTATGCTTATTTTGCCAACTTTGATTTATAAATAGTTGGCCGGGTTTGTAGTTAAGTATATGCTTTCTAAACTTTTAAGTTTTATATTGTGTTTTTATTAAAATCCTACAGTAAATTAATTGAATGATATATATATTGCTTGCAATTTCGGATTATGTCATATCACAATGCAGGATCCTTATTATTGCACATAAACCATTTTACCCCAATCTTAAATTCATTTATTTTTAATGTTTCAAAGAAATTCCTATAATACAACCAACTAATAATGTGTATGTCATAAATATTCCTTAATCATAGATTATTTGTTCCCATTTTGCAATGAATGTATGTAATAGGTTAGTAGCCACTATTAAGAGGGAAAAGATGTTAAACTAAGATTAGGGTTTTTTTCAAAAAAGCGAAAACCTATCTTTGACCAAACAAAAAATGGTCTTCCCATGAGAAAATGGGAAAACAATGTCGACGTTCTTTTTCTTTAACTACAATGTAATGATATATGACATTTTTAATTGTTTGGCGAATGCAATTTTGATGGATATTTTTATATATTCAGTTCTGCATGCATTGCATGCAAATGAAAACAGGACACGTGTATCGCATGTAAATCGAAAATGATTTTATTAGAGAAAATGTATATATCTGCACGCATTGCATGTAAATCAAAACTAGTGATAATTGTTGGAGGTCATCTCCTTCAATAAGGCTCTCGCAGCCTCAATTGACTTCCCTATGAGTGCACTGCCAGCTGCGGCGTCAACAAACATTTTCAGGGACTGGGTCAATCCATTGTAGAAGGTTTAGATTAAGAGCCAGTCGGGTACTCTATGGTGGGGCCATTGGCGTTGAAGGTCCTTAAACCTTTCCCACACTTCACATAGTGACTCGTCGCCTCATTGGGAGAATAAAGTGATTTCCGCTCTCAACTTAGCGGCCTTTCTCGGGGGAAGTACTTGCTAACGAAAGCTCTTAATAGGGCTTCCCAGGTGGCGAATGAATTAGGCTCTTCATTAAGAAACCCGTCACTGGCTCTGTCCGTCAGGCAGAAAGGGAAGAGCCTTAGCCTAATTGCATCAGCGGAGACCCCATTGAGCTTCATTGTGTCACAGTTCACTAGGAAGTTGCGAAGGTGAACATGGGGGTTCTCCGTGGGACGCCCACCGAATTGGTCCTTCTCCACGAATGACACAAGTGTAGGCCACAACTCAAAGTTGTTTGGTTCGATGGCCGGGTTTACGATGGAGGAGGTAATGCTGGTGGCTTGCGGTAAGATGTAGTCTCACAGCACCCTAAGTTCTCTCTCGACCATGACGACTTGTGCTTGCCACCTCTTTCTCGCACCGCTTTGCCTTTGTGCAGTGGCTTCTATCTCAGGGTTAAAAGGAATGAGTGGTTGATCCCTCTGACTGTGCCTGTGCCTGTGCCTGTGCCTGTGCATACAAAGCTAAAAATTGCACTAAGCACAAGCAAGGCTCAAATAGCAAAGGAGAAAAAGAAAAAAGAAAAGAAAAGGCCTAATCTAGAGTGTTTTGGTCGCTTCTGATGTTGAAACAAACAAGTTCTCTAGCAACTGCGCCAAAAACTTGTCGTCTTAAAATGTCACCGCAAGTGCACGATGCCAGTGTAGCTAACAACGGCAAGTACGGGTCATGTCCACAATGAAGTTGATTCCAATCACCAAATTCGATTTATAACACTCAATTTAAGCAAAAGTTCAATAGGATTGAATGATTGGTAACTAGCAGTATTATTCTGCTGAAACTGATGAATTGTCAAATTCAATGATAATAAATGTTTTAAATTGGGATTCACCACACTATTACGCTATATGAACCATAACTAGATCATGCAAACCATGTCCATGAAAACAATCGAAGTGGAAGGGATTACAATTTAAAGGGCATCTAAGCCTTCTCTGAAACGTCAATAGATGGAGTGAGGTAATCCTAGTTATCTATTTTCATGAAACTAAGATTATCAAGGTCACAAGATTATGTAATCCAATAATCCCAATTGAAGCCCTAACTGTTTTTACTTCAGGAAGATCAATTGCCCACAAATTTGCACTAGATAAAGGATTCAACTTTCATTAATCTCCTGAATCCTAATTGAGAACAATGAATAAAACTCTTTCAAGCAATTCAACAAATAGTTAGCATACCAGGTAGGAATTCGAATTGCATTCACGGGCATGATTCACAAAAAACTAAAACATGATTCACTTTCGCATAATAGGGGCTACTCCCAATCCAAGACTAATAGTTTAGCCTCCAATCATACTAATAATTACAATCAAGAATAAGAAACTACAAGTGATCACAAAAGATACAAACTTTGATTTAGATTGCAAAGGAAAGAAGAAAAGAAATGTACTTTAATTGATTCTAAGGGCAGTAGCACCAATTTGCATTCGATTCAACTTTAATCTAATGCCTAAGATTTGTGAAAAGTATCTAATGTTAAAAACCTAAAATCGCCCCTTTTGAGAGCCTACCGACGAAATTACAGGATGCTTGATTGTAACCGCGACCAAAAAATTTGGTCGCGCTGGGCACTAAAACGGCACGGTCGTGCCACACAGCATGGTGCCACCGTGCCACTTCCCTGGTCAACTGCTCCTGTAATTCTCCCTTGGCACGGCCGGCATGCCAGTCCTCTGGGCCTCGATAACCTCTTCCTTAGCTTGAAATCTGCCTTCTTGGCCCTCCTTTCACGCGACATTAGTGGGTTTTCCTCTTTCCTTTAACTGAAACTCCTGAAAGCATGAAAATATCAAAATTCGGTGTAAATGAGGCATATTCAACTCCTACGCTTTGGGGTTTAACCCAAAAATCACTGAAAGGAAAGGTCATCCACTATATGTAAAATTTGGAAATATTAATGGAAGGAGGGGACCCTAGCCTGATGATAAGTGCGCGGTACAACTACTAATTTATCTAAGAATGCACTTGAGTGGCATTATTCGCCCAACTCTCTGGGGTAATGCGGTCTAGTTTTGGAATGGTCTGTCTAAGACCACATTGCCTCACAAGACCCCCAGGTAAGAAATAAGTCCCTATTGTAAAACTAACAAATCGCACGTGTGCGCTGTGATCTCTAGAGGCCACAACTAGATAAATATTCCACCATCGAACAGTCCAGTGCATGGGTGAAGACTTCTTAAAGAACTTTACCTAGTTGACTACCAACTGGTCCACAAAGAGTCTTTTTCGCTAGCTGAAATGCACCATAAGATAGAAGTCGACAATCTAAGGAGCAACAATCAGTCTCAGATGCTCCAACAGCCAAACATGAAAAAAAAAAGAAGAAGAACAAGAATCAATACTGACCTGGAAAACCGGCCCAGGTTCCCAAATCAGAACACAAAAAAAAAGAACAAAAAAAGAGAGAGAAGGAAAAGGGAAAGGTGCAATAGGCCAAAAACCCAGGTCTGGGCCAAATCAAAGCCCGGTCAGGTTCCCTGCCTTGTGGAACGGTAGTGGGTCTAACAAAAAGAGATGGTCTATTAGGCCGCTAGCCATCACCTGGAGCAGCAAGGGGCTTCCTATGAAGAATTGAGGGGGGTGGTGGCATACATGGTCCAAACAATGGATAGTTTCAATAAGCACAAGAGGCATGGGTGTGTTCCCGTAATAAAGGCCATCTGCTACCATGTGAAGCCTAGCGGGGTCTCCACCACTAGAACCCCCAACGAATAAGTAAGCACCCAAAAGGCAAAGCGTTCTGGCATGATGCCTATGAAAATCTTCTAAGGGCATAGCCTCACTTATTTTTAAAGTAGGCAATTACCGCCATAAGATATACCTCATCATCAACTATAACAAAAGACATATCGTCTGAGCCTAATCCTGGAAGACAGTAGTCTTGAGTAGACAGGTGTTTTGAGGATGTAGGAACTATAAGAGGATAATAAAAAGGAAATCCTAGGGTCATGCTAAACTCCTCAACTAAAGGCATAGCTCACAAGTCCCAAAGCCAAAGACATGGATCTCTAGATCACAAAAGTACATGACAGCTCTAAGGAAATTCTAGGAAATCTTAACCGAATGTAAGCTAAGGAAGGTATTCAAGCTAAGGCTTCTTAGCTCATGCTTGTCTTCAAAATCAAGAGCAAGAAACCAAGATGACAAGTTCAAGCAGTTTTTATAGCAAAAGAAAAAAAACAAGTCCAACTTGGACTGGCGAACCCACCTGGGTTTCCTGAATAATCGTACCTTCTACGGCTCCTCAGTCAACAATGCTAGACCAATTTCTAAGTGGACTTGAACACTCCAGGAACTCCGCAGTGCAATCAGGCAGGTTCATGGGGACCCACTGAATTTTGTGAATTTTTTTGTTTGTCTTGCCCCTAATTATGTATTGAAAAATTTTCATGGTTAAAAAAATCAGGCGATTTATTACTCAGGACCACTAAGAGCTCTTTACTCTTATGGTTGTTTTTTTATCTTTTTGGCCATTTTTCACTGAGTCTTTCATTGTGGATATCATGTCTTGAATAAAAAAGTACAAATGCATTCATAATAAAGTTGCATTACAAAGTTAGTATAAAAGTATCACACATAAGTCGAATAGGATAACCCTATTTTGCATCCTAGAATCCGCTAATATTTCTACCAAGGAAGTAGTCGACGCAACACCAAAATCAATTAAAGATAGGCTTATACCCACATCGAGATGGGAACTACCCCTACGAGCCCAAGAGTGGCGAGGAGGCTCGCTGCGCATGGTCCTAGGCGACCAATAATTGTATAAGATTTAGGGAATCAGAGGTTCCCCTAAAGAAGAAGCAATAGCATATGGATCTCAAGGATTGTGGATCTAAAGAGGTTGTACTTTCAGTGGAGAACCCGGACGAGGTCTCATCTCCTCAGCATAAGAGGACTGTGGAACGTCACGAGCCCGTGAAGAAGGACGCCTCCTAGATTGAGAACTTTGAGGCGGTACTCGTCCAATAGAACCCTCGAGCCTCTTTTAGCGAAAAAGAGAACAAGTGTTAAGCCAAAAAAAAAAAAACCAAAAGGACAAGAGCGAAAAAGCAACAAGAAAGGGGAAATACCTCATTTGCCTAAGGATGGTAACAAGTAAGGAGGTTCGCAAAGGCCTTAGTCACAGAGCGAAAATAGCGAACCGTCATGCTCAACTGCTCCCGGCTACACTTAAAGAAGAAAGTTAGCAAAGCCAGTACAAGAAATCATCCAAAGGAAGAAGAGAAATGGCATGCTTACCCCTATTAAGTTAGGAGGAAAAGGAAGTTCGAGACACTCGGACTTCAGTACCACCGGGATATCAACATACTGCTCTGGCTCTCTCTCCAACGCCACGTTGACATTCACGTTCGGCATAGGAACATCAATGCAAAAGTGAGATAAGAAGGACATCACTTAACGACAAAACAAACAAAAAGCATGGGAAGATAGATTACCAAATGAGCCATGATCCACTGAAGATATGTCCTGTAGTCGCCATCATGGTCGATAAGATAGACACAATGACAACCTACCTTCGTCTCCATCATGTCCACTATAGACAACATCCTAGCGTAGAACATTGATCACAGAGGATCCACGGGAGCATAAGGAGGCCACTGGTTGAGGCTTTGGGGCAATACTCTCTCACCCAAATACCAAACAAAGCAGAAAGGTCCCTCCATCATAATTCATCTTTAAGTGTAATATTAGGCTGCCTTAACTTAAGATGGAATTGTGCGAGCACCCCACAGGTGGAATTTAGCCTACAAAACCCCAATGTCATGAAAAAGTGCAAAGAATGATAACTAAAACTAACTATCACACCATTATGAGGTTATTTATAGCCCTCCTAAGGCGTCGCAAGCTTCCTGATTGAAACTTCCGCTGAATCCAATTATCTTCGGTCGATGAAAGCATCATCGGAAAATGACTAGGCTCCCGGAATCCAAGCGAAAGATCTAGGAAGTACTTGTAGAACCAAAGCTGCAAGGAAATTGCAAAACAATGATGGGAGTTCCCAACATGAAAAGTGGAGTAAGAAAGTTATGGCTATTACCTCAATCACCCTCCACAAACCACCGAGAGGCAAGCTAGAATTCTTTTCGCCTTAGGTACTGTTGGTTTTATAAACCCCACTCTACATGCCTCGAATAAGCATATTTAGCCAATCCTCAGTTCAAATGCCGCACTTTGTCTAAGTCAATTAGGTTAACCAAGTAATGAAAATAACAATGGTTACCTAGTTCAGCAAAAATCATAGTGCTGAGGAGTAAAGCCAAAATAATCCCATATTGTTGGTCAAGTGTGTGAGCGGCCTAACCAACATCATCTTGCATCAATGTCAAGAGAGTAGCGTAGGTGAAACTGCCACTAGGACGTATATTTGCTATGATAGGGCTAAGAGGCTCGAAAAACATGCCTAATCATGATGGAAATCTTCTTGATACAGCAAGGGATCACCCAAAAGCCCAAGACCTGTTAACACAACAAAATCAAAGGGGGGTGACAGCCATTTCCCCAAAAGGAAAATGAAGAGTATTAGTGGTGTCCCAACATCTTCCAGCAATCCCACAAGTGACATAACAATCTGTCAGTTGGGATATCCCATCTAAAGCTGCATAAAAACATCCTAAGCCTGCGTTCTCTCAAAGAATTTGAACTTGGATCTCTCTACATCTAAGGTCAGTCATAAATTTCTTAGGGGCACCTCCACCATTGATGAGGTCATTGAAAGAAGGAGGAAAATTAGACAAAAGAACTTGATAAAAGGAAAGAAAGAGCATGAGAAAAGAAGAAGCACATTTACCTTCTTTGCAGCAACTTGACTCGAGGCATGGCATTCAATCTCTATAAGAAGATTGATGCCATCTAAAGCCTCAACCGGTCTCCGTTCTCTTTCAATAAAGTAATCCGAAGCAAGCCTCTCTTGATGAGGTCGACGAGTAGGATGAGCTCTTCTCGAACTCATACTTGAAAGAACTTACAAGTAATGAAAACAAGGGAAAGCAAAGTGAAGTGAGAGAGGAAGAAGGATCATGATTGAGGTATGGCTTGAACACTCTCCAAACGAAGCTCTTTATAGGCAAAGTGAGAAAGGAAAAAGTCAAAGGGAGGACTAGGCGGGGTTTGCCCATAAGACACATGCTAATCTTCCTTCACTATGTGCCAAAATGCAAGCGAACAAAACAAAAAGCCAAGGGTGCTAAGCACGAGAACCTCATCAGGTTCCCTACACCTTATATGATCATATTCTCTCTAAAAGAAGCCAAACACTCAAGCAAAAGAAGAAAAATTAGTCAACGAAGATAGCCATGGAGACTTGGGCAAGATCTCTATGTGTATAAGAATTCACAATATCAAAAACACAAAGCTTGCAAACAAAAGAAAGCAGCAGAAGCAAAGAAAGTAGTCAAAGGAGCGACCGACTGGGTTCTCATTACCAAATGCTTGTGTGTCTCTTGAGGAATGAGCCAAATCCAACTGGATCTAAGAGGCACTCTATATACATAACTATCCAAGGTAAGTATGAAATTTTAGGAAGAAAGAATGAAGTATTTGTGAAAATATTCAAGGAAAAAGCAAAGGGACAATCCACATCGACCAGTATCCAAAGCATACGTATGAAAATGAATAGAATACTTAGGAAAGTATTCACCAAAATCGGCAATTCTGACATCTCATTGATGAAATTAGCCTAATCATTAAAAAAGTCTGTTGCACCAGCAACATAAGAAGGTAATTACGACCGACTCACAAAAAGGTCCGCTACTCTAGTGATAAGGAAGTTCACTGATCCACTAAGTCAAGGACAGAAAGCATTAGACTCCATTACAACAAGAGTAAATAGGCTCCAAGCCTCAGGTTCCTTGGTGATTCGATGCAGATCGTATATCATCATGGTCAAACAAGCAGTTATAGGAAGCAACTACGTATTTTGGCCTTTGTCGTACCCTATCTTGGCCAAAGTGAGGGCTAACTGTAGATGCCTACAAATGACATTCAATTTTAATGACTCAATAACATAATTAATAACCTAGTTTAAATATTTAGAAGCCCAGCAAATTGGCGGTTCAAGAATAAACGGAAAGGAAAAGTAGAACAAATCAAGGTGCAGGGATAACTGGTCGAATCGGTAGGTCTCCACATGAACCCGGTCAGGTTCTTCAGAACAAGAACACACCTTGCTTCTGTCCCTTTTTTGGCCGAAGTCTAGTCCTACTAGGCTTAGTTAAATAGAGTTTAATACAGACTAGATTTTCAAGCGAATTGCTAGAGTTCTAGTATACTAAAACAGTCTAAAGCTTAACAGAAGTCAGATTAGGTTTTCTTCTCCTAGTCTGATTCACATAAGCCCATCAACAGCTATAAAACGAATTGTGGCCCCTGGGGTGAGGGTGCACTGAAAAAATCATTGAAAGTGGTGTTGAGCAAGAAAGAAAGAGAGCTAAGACCTTCCTTTTAGAAAGTGAGATAGCACTAGGGGAGAGTACTCACATCAATAAACCGCCTTCTGTCGGGTTCTTCAAGGATTCAGGTAGAGTTATCTTGATGGCTTACTTCATAACCTTTCTCCCTTTTCTCTTCCTTACTTTACACAAAATTTACCTAATTATAGTTTGTGGAGATGTAATCTTTATGATAGTCTCATCCCTGCTTGCTATAACATTTTGACAATTTTGTCTTTTTACTTATTTTGGATGGCATTCTACCTTGATTATGTGAATAATTCTAACGGTTTGCATGGATGTGGGTTAGTATGATTAAAGCTCTAATTTCCCATATTGATTAGTAGAGGCCATAAGTGATGAAAGGTGGTGATATTCCATCCAATCACTGTACTACCACACCCTCAAATCTAGGACCTCGGTTTCACACCAAGAAGTCAAGATGGTCCCCAAACCATGGATTACTTGGGGGTCTTCCCAAAACCCTTTTGAAGCAGCGTTATGTTGTCCTTTTGGTGTCCCTATCAGTATAATCTGCTTTAAATGGTGTCATGGTTTGCAAGTTTTCCTAAAAACTCGTTGGCGACTCTATTTAGCTAAAGATTAATTCTTTATTGTTTTAATTTGGTGTCTTTTCATGCACTACCAAGCTAAAAGGAAACAGATTGGGGCCTAGATAGTAGAATCTATCAGGATCTGAATTAGGGTATCTGATCTAGCCCAGGAATCCGCCAAGGTTCCTAGATCAGGCATGCACCCTAACTTCAGGCCAAGTTGATGTGACTAGTAGGGCCCAGCCCAAGAGAGATAGACTTGGTCCTGCCCAGTGAGCCCGGCTAGTTCTCTAGCCAGGCCCAAGCTGATTCTGCATGAATGATGCACTTCTAAGACCTTGAAGGGAGGATCAAAGAAGAGATCTCAAGTAGTGATGGAAAGGGAAAAAAAAGAGGGTTCACGGTTTAAGCTTGAATGTGTAGATAGATAAGTAGCTAAGATTTTTGGATGCGATATCACCATCAAGAAGCTTAGAGCTCACTCTTAAGTTTAAAAGAGATGAGATATCACCACTCAATTAATCTTAAAGTATTCTTGATCACCACTCTAGTGAGCTATTCTAGAGATAAGCAAGAGAGAGAAACACAAAGGAGGATAAGTAACTAGGATTCTTGGATGAGATATCACCACCAAGACACCGAGAGCTCACTTTCAAGATTAGAAGAGATAAGATATCACCACTCAAATAATCTTAGAAAGCTTCTTGATCACCACTCTAGTGAGCCATTCTAGAGATAAGCAAGAGAGAAAACACAAGGGAGACTAAACTCAACCAATTTATATATTCCAAAAAGTAAGTTACAAGCTGAGGTTCTCCCCACTTATGTAGGCCTCTAACATATAGCAATAAAAAAGAAAAACAAGGCCAAACAACCAGCCAAATAGGAAAAGGAGAGGTGACCCAAGTACAAAAGCAAAAGCACAAAGCTCTCAGCACTTTTCAGAACTGCAGTATCAACTTCAAATAAGCATAACTTCAAAAATAATTGCCCAAATGGGTTCAATCCAATGCTAGGAGAAATCCCTAAGTGTCTATTGTCAGGTAAGACCTCTTGGAGCCTCTAATTCCCAGTCGTTTGAAAGTTGTGCTCTAATAAATTCAAGTAACTCTTTGCTGTAGATAGTTTGCACCTCTTCTGTATTTGCCTCCTTTTGAAACCTAAACCAAGGATTTGACTTGAAACTCTTTTACTGGCCTTTCAGTACACTCAAAAAGGGTTCTAAAAAGTGCATTTGAAGGTTCCAAAGCTCATCCAATGAAAGAGAAAATGAAGCCACAAAACCGGGTACTGAAATGGCTAAACTGGGCAGCATGTATAGCTGAATTGTGAGAGCTGAATTGGATGGGCAAATGAAATCTAAATGACTTGAAATTTACTTTATTGGAAAGCTACCTTTCTGAACTTAAAACCAAAGGCAATAAAATGGATTTAAACCACCTTGAAGCTAGGTGACTAGGGTCACAAAATTGCTCCACTTGCTGTCCAGAATCGATAGGTTGTGGCCTTGATCTTCTATGACGTTTCTCACATCTTGAATGGCCTCTTGGACCTCCTTGGGATTGGATTGCCTTTGAACTTGATCACCTTTATTGCTTCCTATGGGTATATCAATGAACCTATAGCACAGTATTGCCTAACCTGTAATGAAAATAGAAATAACAAGAAATATTAAATCTAATTTCTAGAAAGATAAAAAAGTACCTAGCACACTAGTGCCCAAACATTCGTGGGGGATCGCACCCTCGGGGAGATGAATCCTTACAGTCACATACTTTGGCTTATCTTGTTGCCAAAATAATCTCCATCCAAGTGGCTATTGTTCATCCCTTTTACAAATCTAACCTTACAGCTTCCATACATGACAACTCATAATTACCTACTTTCTTTTCTCATTTCCAACTCAACAAACATGTGAGCAAAATATAACGAATCTTTTAGTCACCTACACAATAATCGAGTCATTAAGTTTAATAACTCACATGTCAAAAGTCTTACTATAGATGAACTCACAAATTAATTAAGGCCACATAAGGAAATCATCTCACATGTAATCTTATTTGGCTTTTACCACTCGATAGATGTGATTAAGAATATCTTTTGCATGAGATCAAACATCTAAGCAATTCCTTCATCGCTAAGTTAATTTAGCAATGTTAAAAGCACGTCTCAGCCATATATTCATGGTCAGTGAAAGCAACTTTGATAGACTGTAATCAGGATTAGATGTGTCAGAGCCTAATGCAAAACTAATGTAAGCAGGGTTGATAATCCTACAATGTCCTTAATAGGCATAGGTTTACTAGCATATAGCCACAAGACATCTTTTTAACGTATCACCGTTTAGTAAACGTAAACGTCATTGTTTTTATTTAGTTTGTCATCATCAAAGTCAATATGTTTTTAGATCCAACAAAAGGAGGATAAAGGGTTGGGGCTACTTAAGGACCTAAGGTCAAACTTTTACACTACTCACATTCAAATGCTGAAGCAAAAAGAATTCCTAGCCTTGAAGCAATGCAATTTTTATGTTATGTAGTACACAAGTAAGTTTAATAAATTGTCAAGATTTACTCTTGAATGTGTTGTTTCGGATCGTACTAGAAAAATTAGTTTTGAAGAAGTACTGGCTCCTTATATAAGGATGAGCCTATCCAGGTAAGAAATATACAATAGTCAAAAGTTCCATGAATGAGCCATCGAGATTGAGCGAGTGGAGAATGAACTAGGAGCCATTAGATTACCGCCTAAAAGAGATGGAATGATAAAGGTACATGAGGTATGCCCGATATAAGGTAAGACCCTAGTTAGAAGAATGCTAATGGCACTAGAAGATCTAAGCCTAAGTGTTCTAAGTGTGGATGAACCAATCATAGCACCAAGGGTTGCACGGTAGGTACAGATAAGTACTATTGTTTTTAAGAACCGATCATTGTTTTACTAATTGCCTCAAAAGATCCATAGATAAAAGACCTAAGGATATTAATCCAACGCAAAATTTACTAGCACCAACAGTAAGAAGAGCAAATGTGATTAATAGAAAGGATGCAACAAATATTATAACAGCCACTATGGGTACTCTTATCATAAACTCTATTCCATACTCTACTTTATTTGATTTAGGTGCATCACATTCATTTGTGGCTACTAGAGCTACCAGTCAACTGCAATTGGATATGTACTAAGAGAACGTAGAAGTAAGCATATGTTTGCTTACTAGTGAGTTAGTGCATTATCATATAATATATAGAGATTTTCCCCTTGAAAAAGAAAAAATTGTTCCTAGTAAACCTTGTATCACCTGACTTTACCGAATTTGATTTAATCCTATGAATGTATTTGGTTGGGATGGTATAAGGCCAAAACTGATTGTCAAAACCATAAAGCAAACTCTAGAAGATAGTTTTGATAGGTGGATATATGCACACGGTGATAAACAAGACTAGGAAAAAATATTAACCTCATTAATGGAAAAGATAGCATACATTCTATGAGGTATATATTTTCCTAGAGGAAAAAGCTGAGAAAAGATTTAGGAAAGAAGACATTCCAGTAGTAACAAGTCTACCACAAAGGGAAATATATTTTGAGATTGAACTTATCCATGGAGCACAACGTATTTTAATGTCCCATATCTGATGTCACCAGTAGAGCTAAAGGAATTAAAGGAATAATGAGAGGAATTACTAAAGAAAGGATGCACATGGCCTAGTGTTCTACCTGGGGGAACACCTGTGTTATGTGCTAAAAAGAAAAATAGGACATTGAGGTTACATGTAGACTATGGGAAAGTGAACAAATTACTATTAAGCATAAATATCCACTGCCCCACATAGGCGACTTATTTAGCTAACTTAGAGAGACTGGAGTTGACTCTAAGATTCATTTGAGATTTAGCCATCATTAATTAAGCATTAAACCGTCTGACATTCTGAAGATAGGTTTTATGGCTCGTTATAGTCATTATGAGTTTATTATTATAATAACCAGAACCCGATTTGCACTAATTACTTTAACTTAATCAAATTTAACAAAACCTTAGATCATATGCATTTAAATTCAATGTTTAGAACTCACATGTTTTATAGGGCTCGGCTCGCATTAATGGACTCATGTTTTAATTTTATAATGTGCCTCGTTGTTGAAGTATATACCAATGTGATACTGAAAGTTTAAGGGGAAACATGTATATAAATCACTAAATTTAGTTCACAAATACATGTTTAAGTCTTCCCATTTAGGTTGTAATGATTTAAACTGATTGAGAAAATGATAAGTCCTTAAAGTGCACTCTATTTTTGACATTTTGAACCATTTTTAGGGAGAATTATGTGTTTTATGCTATATTGTGCACTCATTTTTCTGTTTTATGCTCGGGTATGATTCTTTTCTGTATTTTGCAGGTTTTTGGACCATTTTACCCCAGACTTAACCGTGAATGAGTGTAGCTTGCCCCCCATGGGCACCTTCCAAGTCAGTATGCCGTGGATGGAAGAAAGAACAGAAGAGTGTCGAGACAGAGCTCACCATAGACGGTTTGTGGTAAATGCCATGGTTCGTGGTGAGTTCGTCACTGCAAGTCTCTTCGTTTTCCTTCATCGTGTGGCTAAGGTTGATCGAGTTCTTCTTTAAATAGAGTCATTTCACAGCAGATTGGGGAGACACACAGCAAAAGAGAACTGCTATTCTCTAATCTCTTCCATTCTTTTGCATTTTCTTATTTTAGTTTTCCATTTCTTAGTTAGTTTTGAGTTTAAGACTGAAAGTTGTGAAGAAGTGCTTGCTGTTTTGGAGCCCTTGCAAAGTTGGGAAACCCTTGGAGGATCTCCAATTGTGCTAAGTTTTCTTCTCTTAAGTTTCTCTTAGTTGTTTTTATTTCAAATATGTGTGAGTAGTTTTCTCAATTTAAGATTGTTAGCCAAGTATTGATGTTGCAATCTCTAAATTTTATTTAGTTGTGCTTGTTCTTCACTAGAATTGGTTGAATTCTATCTTATGTGTGAGATTGTTGTAAGTGAATTTTGGACAAATTTACTTGCTAATTCTAAATAGTTAAGTAAGGCACTGAAAGGTGAAACTTGTCATTTGACCGATAAGATAAGACTTGACTTAGCAATACTTGAGAAACATTTGCTTGTTAAGAGGAACTTTAGCCATCAAGAACCTATAACTTAGATTAAACAAGGACATTTGAAAGAATGACAATTGGTTAGCATAGGCAATTCAGTTCATTTCGAAAGAAAAGATTGAATTCTAAATATGATTGTACCCCTTTCAATCTCCCAATATAGATCAAGTGCATGTTATATTCCATTGATCCACATCTTTACCAGGCAAACAAATGCCTAGATGTCTTAAATTGATTGAATTTTTCGATTAAATTATAGCGTTATTCAAACACACAATTGAAATTTGCTTGCTTAGCACTTTTATTGGACAAAACTCAATAGACTATATTTGGTCTCTGACCGTGTGCTTGCGAGCAAGGTTAAGTTTTTAGCATCGTTGTCGATGACCAAATTTATGGATATTGAGTTAGCCCTTAGAAATTGACTAAGCATTTTTGTCATTCTTTCTTTTTCTTTATATTTTTGATTCGCATTGGTAGTTTTGTTAGTAATTTTGCAGGATTTCTCCTTTATATATGAAGCCCCTTTCCATTTGAATTTGATCTAGGAATCGAAAGAACTTTTCACTCTAGGCGGAAGAAATTAAGGATAGAAGAGCAAAGACTAAGGGCTCAAGCAGTTTCTTTGTCAATGGCAGGAATATGAGGTGACCAAAGAAGGACACTCCCGAATTTTATTACCCAAGAGTCCAAGGCATTTGTCTTAAGCATCGCTCGGCCAACCGTAGAAGCGAACAATTTTGAGCTCAAACTAGCCCTTATATCAATGGTGTAGCAATCTCAGTTCAAAGGCACCCCATTAGAAGATCTAAACTTACACCTCTTGGTCTTTTTACAGGTGTGTGATATGTTAAAGCTCAATAGAGTTTCTATCGATGCCATCCACTTGTGCTTATTTCCCTTTTCACTTCGAGATAAGGCGAGTGCATGGCTTAACTCATTGCCTCCAGGATGCATCATGACATGGGATGAGCTAACAAAAATTTTTTCTTGCCAAGTTCTTTTCTCTAAGTAAGAAGGCAAGCTTACGGAATCAAATCAGTACCTTCTCTCAAAAGGAATATAGGACGCTCTATGAAGCCTGGGCGCGATTCAAGGACCTTTTACGACTATACCCTCACCATGGTCTTCAAAGGTGGATGATCATGTAGACATTTTATAATGGAGTCACTCAGCCATTAGGATCTATCATTGATGCGGCAGCAGGAGGTATTCTTATGAACAAAACTAATGATGAAGCATACAATCTTATAGAAGAGATGGCTCTTAACAATTTCCAATGGCCATCTGATAGAACCCAACCCAAGTAGGTTGGAGGTAAGGTGGAATTAGATGTTATTTCTATGCTTTCTTCTAAAGTTGATGCTATGTCTTAAAAATTAGAGCACTTGAATGTTAATTCGGTCAGTTTAAGTACCCCTTCCCCATCATGTGATATATGTGGATTAGTTGATCATTTGACTGTGCATTATCAAGGGGGTAGTTCTTTTACCTAAAATGTAAGTGACCAGGTCAACTATGTAAACAACTATAATCCTAGACCAACAAGTGAACCTTTCTCTAACACATATAATCCTGGTTGGAGGAATCATCCTATTTTCTCCTATAGGTCTAATGCCCTACTTATGCCTTAAACGAATTTTAGATCACCCCTTAGATTTTAAAGACCGTCCTATCCTCAACAAGCACCTCAAAAATCCAACTTAGAGACTATGATGCAGAATATGCTTTTGGCATAACAAAAGCAAGATGAGTACATTAAGTGATTGGCCTCTAAGGTTAATGTGCTTACTACTCAAAAATAGATGTTAGAAGCTGAAATTACTTAACAAGTTACCTCTTCATCTACATCTCTAGGTGGACTACCTAGTAAACCCGAGTCTAACCCCCACGAGCAGTGAAACTATGTTACCTTGAAAGAAGGGATAAAGGATTCTGAGGACATGAGACTTGAGGTGGGTAGAGAGGTGAGCATGGCTAAGATTAAGGAGACAAATGATAAGGGTGAGCCCATAACTTTTAGAGAAAAAGGCAGTTTCAAGATCCCCAAAGTCTTTCCCCTTGAGCTTCCTGACCCAGGTAGCTTTTCTATCCCCTATGTATTAGGAAAAGTGAAGATTTATAAAGCCCTATGTGACCTTCGTACAAGTGTCAGTTTGATGCCCTACTCTATGTTCCATAAGCTTCACTTACACCATTGCAACCAGCACCCTTTTCACTCCAATTAGCGGATGGTTCCGAAACATAACCTTTGGCTGCGTTAGAGGATGTACCCGTAAAAATAGGAGATTTATGGGTGCTTAAAGATTTTATTATAGTTGATATGACTGAGACTCATGATGCACAAATTATTCTTATGAAACCTTTTTGGCTACTTCAGGCTACACGATTTATGTAAAAGGGTGCGGATAACTTTTGAAGTGGGGGGTGTTATGCTACATTTTGTTATAGAAGATAAAATTGTTTCCCCCAATTCTTTCCTCTCTGATGTAGTTCTCCTTTCTCCTGAAATTGAGATGGAGGATGATTCCTGACCCTTCTTATTTTGATTAGGTTTCAACTGAGGATCCCAGCTAGGGTTATATTAAATGGAGTTTACTGCTCCTACGTCACCTAGCATAGCCGAGGTTTAGACATATACTTCTAATGAGTCTTCCATGAGTCACTACTACAGGTTCGCTCAATTAGTTCTTCTTTTACCTCCTATAGAAGGAGTTTATTTGGATTTTTGATCTTGGGATTGAGTATGAAGGTAGTGGCCCATCTGATGGAGCCCGATACTAAATTGTTTTGTATGCTGATAGTGCACTTTGATGTAATTTAATGATGAAAAAGGACCCCCAACCTAAGTATTTGAGGTGGTACCTTCAACTGAAAGACTTCAATTTCATGGTTCATGATAAAAACGAAACATATGTTGTGGGGTAGTCCAATACCCACACTTTCATTGAACCTAAACGAAAATAGTAGAAAGGTCGAGCTCCCGACCTTAAACGAGCGCTTCTAGGGAGGCAACCCAAGTGTTCGTTTTTATTTTCCCTTTTTATGTCCTTTATTTTTATTGTATTTTATGTTTTCTTGCTATTTAGAACCTCCACTAGAAAATCAATAAAATAATAAAAAAAGGCAATAAAAATAATATAGAAGAAAAAGCCAGTAATAAGAGGTTTTTAAAACCTCCACGGATACCTCATCATGCCTACGCATGGTCCGTGAAGGCTCCAAAAAAAAGGAAAAAGACCGGGACCAGAGCTGACCATTGACGGTCCGTAGCTACCACCACAGTCTGTGGTGAGCCTGGCGTCCGTGATCAAGGATTTTCAAGGCCTTTTAACCCAAACTTATTCATCTTCTTTCTCAAAACTTGGCCATCTCTCCCTAAGTAGTCCCTTCTCTCTCCAAAACCTCCATACCCACTTCACTTTAAACCTTTAGTTCTTCACTAAAATCCATCAAATTTCTTCCCTTTTCACTTACTTTCTTCACTTTGAACCCAAATCTCCCTTACTTTTCATTCCAAGCCTTCTTTCTCTCCCATTTTTCCCATCTCCACACCCACAACCTTCAAAGCTCCACTTTTCACTTTTTACTCTTCCAACTTCCATTTTTTTTGACATATTTCATCACCGCTTCCCTTTTCTCAAATTTTTTATTTTCTAGCATTTTCCACTAATTTTCATTTAGTTTGATTTTTTAAGCTTTTTACCCATCCACATTACACCACCATGGAACGAAAGAAGAAGGAAAGAACCACGCAAGAAGCTAGGACTTCAAGTTAAGCCCCACAAAGAGCACCCTGAAGTTCCTGAACATCCATCACCACGAGAAATCGAGATAACATTCCACACCCCCTTGGTTTAACTAATCCTGAGCATAATGCTAGGTATATATAATGCTTTGACTAGTAAACTAGTAGTAGCTACTTGATATTATGATGAGGATGTGTTGAATCATTTGGGATTATTGGATGATATTCATTGGTGGTTTTCTTGGGGCAGAATGGGACGATTTTTAGAAACTAGGGACCACACTTATCGGGTCCTTACCCTTGAATTTTTAAGCACATTGCATGTTGACATTACGAGTGGCCCTTGATGTCAAGAGGGAGACATTTCATCTTATCCTAACTGGGAGTTATATGAACTATTTGAGTGTCTTTAATAGTGTATTTGGTTTTCCATTAAGTATGAATTTACCATACCGCCATGTCCCTAAGGAATTCAATTATAATGCTTTTTGGTATGAAATTTTCGGGGATCATCGGTATGACACTATTAATTCCAAAGGTACGGTTATTCGAAACTCCTGCATTCGTGTGGCCCAACGATTGTTACCTTGGGGTTTGTTTGCCAAGCAAGATAGTTTAAATGTGTCTCACATATCAAAATTATATTTTTTGTATAACATGCTCGAAGGTGACCGAATTAATCCCAGGTCATTCTCGGTTAATTAGTTGTATAGTGTAGCTACTAGTTCTACACATAGGATTGTCATTGGAGGCCTCATTACCCTAATTGTTAGGTTAGTTATTGTTGCACTAAACCCTAATGATAGAGTCGCAGGTTCGGAGCAATTGAACTTGACTGCTTTTAAACAAACGAAATTTTATAGGGTAGATGGTAGGCATATCTATTGGATTTATCATGGGAACCGGCTTATGCCTCTCCCAAATGTTGATCGCACCTCTCTCCAAAACTGGGCCAATCTCAACTTTTTACCTGGCGATTAAAGAGTTGGCGTGACCCGCCCCACCTCCTCCATCTACTCATCGTAGGGCTTCTAGTTCATCCCAACCATCCTCCTCTCATGATTATCCTGATTTGCATACTACCATTCGGTCAATTCAAGAGAAGCAAGCTTCTCTACGAGCTTATGTAGAAACTGAGCATGCCTCACTCCGCAACTTTGTTCAGGAGCGGCATGATGAGATCCATGAGATGATTGCCTCCCAGAACCAATACTTCCAAGACTTTAGGGCCTACTTAGAGACTTGGTAGGACTGGCACATTTCTCAACCCCAACCTCCTTCTTCTCCATGCTTTCCCCTCTCTTTTAGTGTCTTATGCTTTTTTATGTTTGCATTAAGGACAATGCTTTGTCTAAGCATGGGGTAGTTGTTGTAGCTGTTATGTGTTGATGGTTGTGTATGTGTGTGTTGTAGATGTGTGAAATTTTGCATTTTTAGGTCATGCATTTAGGTTTAGCTTGCATTTTTAGTGACCATTTAATTTTTTTAGGTTTCTTTCTTCGTTTTAGGTTTGTTTTCACAATTTTTTAGTCTTTAATTGCATTTTAGGCTAAGGTAGTGTTTGGTTGGAAAGAAAATGGTTTTGCCATAAAATTATTTTCTCTGAAAAATGTTTTTTCCAAAGAAAATGATTTTCATGTCACATTTTGCATTGTTTGGTACAAGATAAATCATTTTCCATGAAAAAGAGGAAAACTTCAACTGAATTGTTTACATGGCGGAAAATATTGATTGAATGGTCATAGTTGAGACAAATGTTAACCAAATGAAGGAATTTTGAGCTTAAAACTTATATTTGAGTTTTTTTTAATACTTCCTCTCGAATAAACAAGTTTTCATCTAAACCATTGAAATTATTTTAGTGATGAAAAACATCAACTGAATTGTTTAAGTGACGAAAATGTCAATTGAATTATCGTGGCGGAGAAAAATGTTGACAAATGAAGGAATATCGTACTCAAAATCTGGATTTAAGCCTAATATAATCTTTCATAGTCGATGATAAGGTTTCGATCCAAACTATTGAAATTATTTTAGTGGTGAAAAATATTAACTGCACTGTTTAAAGGCAAAAAATATCAATTGAATTGTCGTTGTGGACAAAAATTATTGAGCAAATGAAATAACATCAAGCTCAAAATCTGAATTTGAGCATATTTTAATATTTTCTATCTGATAATCAAGTTTAATCCAAACCGTTAAAATTATTTTAGTGGAGAATCGACTAAATTGTTTTCGTGGAAAAAATTATCGATTAAATTTGATATGAAAATTTAGATTTGAGTTTATTTTAATATTTTTCATTGGATAGTCAAGTTTCAATTTAAACTATTGAAATTGAATTTTACACCTAATTTTAACTGACCATATCATCAAAGAGTTGAAAGAAGAAAATCAACTTCCTATCTTCTCAAAAAGAAAATCATTTTCCTCCATTGGGGGAAAAATTATTTTCCTTGAAAAATAGTTTTTCATTCTTTATTGTGCCAAACAATGAAAAATTGGAAAACCATTTTTCAAGAAAATCATTTTCCTCCCAACCAAACACTACCTCAGTGGAAAAAAACCCAAAAAAAACAAAAACCCGAAAAAAATAAGCCTATAAATCCTCCGATGATGAGTCTTTAAACAAGTGTCTTTCTTGTTCCCTATTTTGACCCTCTTCTTAGGTTCATTTGTCAATAAAATGCTTATTTATGAGCTTTTAAACTATGCTTTATGTTTTGACCATCAAGTTGGCTGTGAATTGATTGCTTAATGATTCTTGGCATGAGTATTTGGTATATGAAATTCAATGAGCTAGATGAGCTTTATTCATGAATTTGGAGCTTAAATAGAGACTAATTCATCATTTTAGTCTCATATTTCCTTTCATGTGTGACTCTTCCTAGATTTCAAGTCTTACTTCGACTCTTATTCAAGATCACATTTAGCATGCATATTTAGGCTACATTGACCAAGTAGCAACCCTTATATGAATGATTTATCCCTTACTACCCCTTTGAGCCTTTACCATGTTTATTGATGAGAACCTATATTATCATACTTGAACACACACATGTCTTCTCCTTTTAGCCAAGGCTATATTAGGAGTAGTTTGTAGATGATGACCTTTTATGAATATTGTGGTTTGGTTGGATGTGGTAAGGGATTCATGTTCTATTTTCCCTTCAAGTCAACTGGGTTATGTTTTGTGCGTTGCTAGAAAAGTGTTGAAAAATGCATGGTTTCCTTTGCCATGATCCTCCTCTTTGATGGTTGACAAGAAAAGGAAAAAAATGGAAAAAAACAACAGACCACACCAAAGGTGTTTAAAAAAATGTTGAAAGAAAGAAGAAAAAATGAAAAAAAATAAAAGAAACAAATGAAATAAAAGGATTTGGCATTAGTTTTATATATTTTAAGCACTCTCTCTTGTGATCTCACCAGGGATGTTGTAGATATTTTGAGATGTATAGGCTTGAGGAATATGTTTTATTTAGGAGACGATGGTTTATGCTCTTATCCTTTAGCTTTTAGCCCCACAAATCCCAAAATGTTTATTTCCTCCTTACCTTTACCCAATTGCCCCATTACAACCCTTAAAAAGTCCTTATGGTTCGCTTGTGTGTTTTGCATTGAAGTGGTGGTAAATTAAAGAGTCTTACCAAGCTTATGGTTGATTGGTTCTATGGAATGAGATTTGAGGGAACTGCATTTTACTTTAAACATATAAGTGATAAGTGCCTCATCGCTAAAAATTGAGACTCTATTAGTTCTTTTAGCTCTACTTATTGTAATATACCAATATGATTGTTCAAGTTAATTTGAGTGATTGATTTAATATTTAATGTGACGGTTCTTACTTTTATTTCAAAATTTTCCTTCTCCTATCTGTTTGTAAAAGTTTTTAATTACTTTTGGGCTAAACGTTTTGGGTTGATTTGGCTATTGATGTTGCTATTATTGTCAGCCTAAGCATGGGGGGTTTCATAAGTCCTTAAAGTGTACTCTATTCGGAGGTCATTTTATACCATTTTTTGGGAGAATAATGTGTTTTATGCTATATTACGCACACCTTTTTCTGTTTTACGGTCGGGTATGATTTTTTCTATGTTTGATACGTTTTGGACCATTTTACACTAGATTTCAGCCTAAATAAGTGTAGTTTGACCCCTCACGGGCACCCCCAAGTCACTATGCCCGTGGAAGGAAGAAAAAATAGAAGAATGTTGAGATAGAGCTCACCACAAACGGTGCGTGGTGAAGGCCATTGTCCGTGCTGAGTCCATAACTGCGAGTATCTTTGTTTTCCTTCATCGTGTGGTTGAAGTTGATCGAGTTCTTCTTTAAATAGAGCCATCTCGCAGCAGATTGGGGAGACACAAAGCAAAAGAGAACTCCTATTCTCTAATCTCTTACATTCTTTTCCATTTTCTTAGTTTAGTTTTAGATTTCTTAGTTTTGAGTTTAAGGGTGAAAGTTGTGAAGAAGTGGTTGCTATTTTGGAGCTCTTGCAAAGTTGGGAAACCCTTGGAGGAACTTCAATTATGCTAAGTTTTCTTCTCAAACTTTGTTTAGTTGTTGTTATTTCAAATATGTGCGAGTAGTTTTCTCAATCTAGGGATTGTTAGCCAAGTATTGATGTTAGAATCTTTAATGTTTATTTAGTTGTGTTTTTTGTTGAAGTCCATCTTGTGTGTGAAATTGTTGTGAGTAAATTTTGGCCAAATTTACTTGCTAATTCTAAATAGTTAAGTGAATGACTGAAAGGTGAAACTTGTCATTTGATCGACAAGATAGGACTTAGCTTAGCAATACTTGAGAAAGGTTGCTGTTAAGAGGAACTTTAACCATCAAAAATCCATAACTTAGACTAAATAAGGACATTTGAAAGAATAACAATTGATTAGTTTAGGCAATTCAGTTTATTTCGAAAGAAAAAATTGAATTCTAGATACGATTGCACCCCTTTCAATGTCCTAATATAGATAAAGTGCATGTTATATTCCATTGATCCATATCTTTACTAGGCAAAACAAATCCCTAGATGTTTTAAATTGATTGAATTATAATTAGATTATAGTGTTATTCAAACACCTAATTGAAATATGCTTGCTTAGTGCTTTTATAAGACAACTCAATATACTACATTTAATCTTTGTGGGAACGATATCTTTTCTAAACTACAACACCTGTGCACTTGCGGGCAAGGTCAAAAAATGAGTAAAATAATAAGCAATTGTATCACTCAATTATTAGCTAAGTAGTTAATGAAAAGAAGAAATATATATACACATATATACACACACACATACATATATGTATATATGCATGTGTGTGTGTGTAAAAGGAGAAAATACAATGTTGGAAAAAAAAAAAAAAAAAGAAGAAGAAGATAGCCAGACAAAAAAAATCTGGGAACAAAAAAAAAAAAGGATTAAAACACGTTCATTGATTAAAAATCCCCAAAAAAAATCCCAAACAACTATGTTCTCTGTCTTCCACCCCCTCACCTGCTGGTTGACCAGCGCTGCCGCACCACCAACTGCGCCAATCCACTACCCGCCATCGCTGGAGCTCACCAGCTACCACTGCCTCTCTCCTTCCACTTCCTCTTCCCTTATTCGTCTAGTTTTTTAAAAGTAAAATTCAAATCTCCTCAACCTCTTTTCACATGTTTGATTTAATTTTTCAAATTGATGATGTTATTGTATTTATTTGTGTTTAAACAAATGTTTGAGCATTGGTTAGCTGTTGATTTTGGATGATTGAGGTGAAATAGAGCTATGGTTCAAGTGTTAGATGAAGTTAAGGTTCTGGGTGATGTAGATTTGATGATTATGCTATAAATTAAAGTTATATTCAGCAAGTTATGGGTTACCTCATAGAATATTTGGATTGCAACGATGAAAACAGGAAAAAGAATATGAATTTTTAGGATTTGTCCAAATTTGTTGATAGTTTTAATCTTTGGGAATTATTGAATTTGTTATGAATTTTGAAAATGTTGCTGTAAGTTCTATAGGATAGTTGGATTGTACTGAAAATTGTGGATGTGCATTTCGTAAGCTATGAATTTCTGATTAAAACTGTCCCGTGTAGTGCATAGTTTTTACCCTTTTTTTAAACTTTGTAAACTATGAGCTCAAAAGATGTTATGAGAATTTTACTGTAGCTTTTCCATGATATTTGGCAATTTCATGCAAATTTTCAAGAATTTTAGGTGTGTGTTTTCTTAGTTATGAATTTTTGAGTGTAGTATTCAGATTTTTTAGTAATTTCGTCCACTATTCAAATTTCTAGGAAGGGTTAAATTATAATTCCTAATTCGTAAAGTTTGATAGGATAATATTAAGTTGCACATTTTAATAATTGTCAAAGTTAAGGAAAGAGGATTAGCGCTTGATTTGAGGCAGTTGTCATAGAAACTATGAAAGTAAATTATGCTATTGAGTAAGGTAGGAAAAAAAAGAGTACATAGTTTTCGAGTGCTTAGAAGATGGGATAATTGGAAAGAGAAGCTAGAAAGGTATGTAAAATATAGTTTGTTTATTTATGTATAGTCATGCTTGGCTTCACCAATCAAAGTCAGGTGAAGATCTAACGAAAGGGATAATACCAGGAGCAAGCTAAGGTTCAAATTTTACTAATGAATACTGAGATGAAAGATACCTCTTAACTAAACAAATGCACATGTTAAACCCACTTCAAATTTTGAAATAAATAATCTTCTACTTTCTAACTTTGCATGGCAATTCACTTATTGCAATGGGACAAATTAGACAGACTTTTTTCTATTTGATTTAGATGTTTCATAGTTAATTGTTAATCAAGGAAATGGAGTGGATCTTGGAAGTTCATAAAAGGAATAAGAGGAAAGCATCACCTAGATTCAAATAATAACAATACTATCAGCAGCAGTAGTAGTAGTAATAATAATAATAATAATAATAACAATAATAACAATGATAACAATAATAATAACAATAACAACAACAACAACAACAACAACAACAACAACAATAATAATAATAATAATAATTAATAATAATAACAACAACAACAGCAATAACAACAACAGCAACCACAATAATAGGTATTAAAATTAAGAAACCCATTAATTATGGTGAGCAAAATAGAGAAATTTTACATTTATCCCATAGCTAAATATGCAATTGTGTCGTGGATTTATGTAATTAGAATTATCAAAATGAAACCATGAAAATCATTAAAGACAAACAATACTAAGTCTCTTGAACCAGAAGCCGAGGTCATTGCCATCGAGCCATTCAATAATCAATACCCAAGGGAGAGAACACATTTCAAGAAATAAGGTGTATTTACTGTCTATACCCTTCAAAAATTCACATATCTTTCATAAATACCAAAAGATCATGATATCCAAACATTTAATGAATCATTTTCAAATATTGTTTTGCCATATAATCAGGCCGACGCACCATTTATCAATTATCAGGGCATAGGCCATTAATTCAACTACGTGGATGCAGCTTAGGCTTCATGATTGGTCTGGGAGGTGTGCACCTAATCAATGACTGCATTTTACACATAAGCTTGTCAATTTGGATTCCACTCTTAGATAATAGTAGGTAACAAGTTTAAGATAATTCTCTCTTCCCGTCATTTCAAACTAAAATGAATTAAAATGCACGTGCTAACTAAAAAAATAAATTTTTATATTTTCCCAAAATCTCAAATTTCTTTATCAATCTAAGGAGGGTAGTGAAATTGAGTTCATCCCTTTAATTTAATCCTTGGTGCCTTCGCTTTAGAGGATTAAAGAGTAGGTTGATTTATCTCTTTTGTTCAATTATTCTCAAGTTTGAATCAATCACTAGGAGATTTGGGCTTTTTCTCTCTCCTGAGTTTTTTTGGGGGAGATTGATTTTCATTAATATTTGGGGCTTATCATCAAGAGTTTATACCTTTATTTGGCTAATGAATTTCACCATGGTTCAATTTGGTATTAGAGCAAAAAGTTCCTTCACTATGGCAAGCATCAAATTCGTTAATTTGTGTGTTTGATTTGCTTAAATTCCACTCTTTTCTATATTATTTTTCCTTTAGTTCTCCCTCTAAATATCTTATCTAGTCCACAAAGAACCCTAAAATAGTCCAAACACAATCCCAACCCAAACAGATCCCTAAACTTTACAGCAAAAGCCAAAAATTGCCAAAATCACCAAACCAGAAATTTGGCACTGTCACCCTGTGCCACTTAGCATGCCTATGTTGAAACCCTGCAAATTCCAAAAAATTTGGCGTGACCACCCTGTTCTGCTTGGCACAACTACGCCACCCTCCTGCACCCACACACAAAAAAAAAATCCAGAGATTTACCACGACCACCCCGTGCACTCAAGCACAATCGTGTCGCCCCCAATTTCTCAGTTCTTGTCCATGCCACCCCTAGCATGCCTGTGCTTTCCCTATTTCCGTCCTTTTCCCTCTTTTCGCCTACAAACTACTACCATGGCCAATGAGGGACAACTTATTAATTTTCAAAAATTAGTAATTATCCTCTCTAACAAGGCCACTTCAGTGACCAAATCATCTATAGCGGCAGTGTTCAGTATGCTTCATCAACAATCACTGGGGAAGTTCCTTGGCGGGCTTGTTTTCTAAGCGAGAGCTTCATCTAATTCATTTCCTAATCTATTTCGTAAAGCAGATAGTAACTTATAGAGCTCAAATGCCAATGTCATCTCTAAATTAAGTAGAATAGTTTTTATTTGGTCTAATCTTCAATCCCACCTTAGTATACAATGCAATGTTTTAAGTTGCCTAAATCTACTTCTAATAATCTTGACAGCATTGATCGAAACTTCTTTTGGAAAAAGTCGAACGTGGAAAATGGCCTTCTTACTGTTTTGGGATAACGTTTGTCACCTAAAAAAGATGGGTTATCTTGAACCTAGTAAAACAAAGGCTCTCAATAAAACCTTCTTGCGTAAGCTTTCTTGGAGCTAAGTCGGATAATTTTTGGGTTAAAATTATGCATGCCAAGTATCCCATGACTTCATATTTCTTTCTTTCCATTTATAAATCTAATGATTCTTGTGCTTGAAGTCCTTGTATCACAATAGAGAACTTTTTACAGGGTATTTGCTGGGAAGGTGGGAGTGGACGTTCCATTAAGTTCTGGAATGATAACTAGTGTACACGAAAGCATTCTACATTTGTCTTATCTGGAAGAACATGATGTTCCCCACATTGATGCAGTACTTAGAGATTTCATTATTTTAATAAGGAATGAAATTCATCTTTGCTTTAACTTGTTTTTGCCCAATAATCTTTGAAATTTAATTCAAAGTATTCCTATTCTTTCTCATGATACCGAACACTTCTTTTGTTGTGGTTTGTAAACAAGTGGTTCTTTCACCACTAAATCTGCAACATGAAAAACTAGATGCCACTATATTACTTAACCACCACCCCCAACACCACACCACCACCCCCCCCCCGGGGCCCCCAAAAAAATAACATGCAACTGTGGAAAATTTTGTTATTCCTTTTTGTTATTCCTTCGAGGAATAACAAAATTTTCCGCCAACAGATGGACCACTGAAGGGCCTCTGATATTTGCGCGGAGAGACTAACCACATTTGGAGCTTTGAATTACAACGCTAGCAATTCTCCTAGTTGGAAACACATAGACTTTTGCTCTTGTAATAAATTTGAAGTGGCTAAAATTTAGCAGATGGTTAAAAAGAAAATCGAATCTCTCTATGAGACTGAGGCAATCCTTCCAGGTTCGATCAGCTGTGTTTCTTAACATCCAACATGTTCCACCTTCCAGGACAACTTGCTAAACACACTACTAACCCATGGCCTAGACAACAGAACGTTGGCCAGAGAGTCGGCTCATCGTCAATTTGGAGAATATGGGCAGCTACTCGTAGAAATAGATCCATCGTTTGAAGGAAAAAAAATACAAAACTAAACCTTTATCATCATAACTGAGCGACATAATCCTAGCACAAAAGAACAGCAACCTAGGAAAGAGCTTCCGAGCCCATGCAGATGCAAGCTTTATGGAAAAACCACCTTCTGTGTTATTCCCTACTCATCCATCTACGACTACAAAGTTCAGTCGCTATCAAATGATATTACCAATCGTACATGCCTCTCAAGCGACCGTAATGGCCTCCATACGCTCCTGATGTGCTGCCAACAGAAAATTAACTCCGCAAACATGTAACGGGTATCAAGCAGCAAGATTTGTAACTGCTCAATATGCACAGTTGCCACTCACTTTGTTTGCGGCGTTTAGCCATGAATTAATGCCCCAAGTTGAGAGGTTTAGCTTTATAGACCAGAGTGACTAAGATTATGATTGCTTTTTTGAAGCTATATATATGCCAGAAATTATAGCGGCCCCTGCCATTACTGCACCAACAGTTGCGAGTATGTTCACTGCTGATAAAACAGGACTTCTTGACGGAGTTTCCAGAAGTTCACCAATCTGCAATTCATAGAGGGCAACATTACATAGAGATTAAAGAATCACAAAACAAAACTCAGAGAGATTTTTGTTTTCTGGAGATACAAAAACCTGAAGGCCCATAGCCGTTGCAAGGGTCATCACAAGAGTAACTCGTTGATTACAAGTTATTTCAAATGGTTAATAGGCATCATAACTTATGAATAACGTGCAGTGAGACAGCAATGGGGGTCTCTTTTCCTTGCACAGCCTTTTGGTGAATCACCAACATTTAGTTTTTATATCTAGCTGGATAACTCCATATTACATTCATGTCAGATATTGATATTATGCATTTTTCATTTTAGGCACGATCCTTTAAACTGGCGCCCCTAAAAATCAATGTCAACTACAATAGTACACCCTTTATAAATGTCTCAAATCTCTACATTAGTCTTTATTATCACCGATTGTATTGCAAAAGTTTATGCATCGATGCATTTATTATCCTTGTAAATATTAGACTTCGAATCACAATCCTTATAGGTTTCCACCATCATCCTATAAAAAACAATAGATAAATTTATAAACTAAGATCTTGCCTTGAGCACAATTACCTAAAACATAGTGCGCCAAAATAGCACCCATTGTTTGCCAAAAGGCTATTTAAGGTAAGTCAAAATAAGGATATTTAAGTGTATTTAGACAATACTGAGTTTCTTGTTCCACATAGGTTTGTCCTAGGTTATTTCCGTACAGTATTCTAAGTCTTTAGGCCATCATAACTAGCTGTTTTATCTTAGGTTATGAAGACATGTTTTGAAGGTTGAATAATTGAATACACAACTCCATGCCCAAAAATGCAACTTAGCTTTTCATTTTTCTCCAAATCTGCATGAGTTATTATTCTCTCCCTTACCACCACCATGTTTAGTACTTCTAAGAAGAATTCACCACCAAATTATTTGTTTCTTTTCAGTTTGCCACTAAGTTTCTTTTTCTAAGTTGCCACCGGCAATAACAAGTTGAACAACCACTCCATGGCAAATTGGTAAATATACTAAACATAGTAGCAGTAAGGGAGAAAACAAATAACTTGACGGCAATTTGGGCAAAAAATACACTATTGAATATGCATAATAAGCATTATTTCCCCTTGCCTCCTCTCTGTTTCTCTACTCTCCTTCTCAGGTCCCTTCTTTCCCCTTCTAATTTCCCCCCTTCCTCTCTAATTATCTTCCGTTTTCTCTCTCTACATCCCTTCTATTTCTCTGTTCTCTATCAAGCAAATGGCGGCGAGATCTTCCCTACCTCTTGCCCGCATTAAAAACTTTCCAAAAAGGTTAACTGCAATTAACTAACCTCTCCTTTGCCCTTCCAATCCAAATATACGATAATTTTGCAAAGAAGGATAAGGTGAGTTAAATAACAAGATTTGGCCGCTTTCAGCTCCCAAAATATATGAAGCCTCAAATGTCGCAAGAACTTAGCAGTTGACATGGATACTCAGTCCAAATGACAACATTAGAAAGGGCAGAAAAAGAAATATTCGGCTTATCAGAAGTGACTTATCAAAAGGAGAAATGCGAGCCTACTCACATGGCAGAAAACATAACTAGTGGACAAATATTTATTCCGAAAGATACAGTTGATGCATTTCTCGTAAATAGTCATTATATATTACATGGCAGCAACTAACCTCAACAGGTTGTTCCCACTGCCTCTGTATACCCTGCACATGACCCTTTCCAACAACGGCAACTACTGAAGTATGCTCACTTGCAACCTTTAGCAATGTGGATGACATGTACCTAGTGACATGCAATTCAGAAGACAGATTATCTGGTTGAACAGATCATATCAGGGAAGACAAAAGTAGAAAACTAACCCTACCTTTTGAGTTAATAATCTAAACCTTTGGGATCCGCAGGATATACATATGCTTCAACTCTGACCCAAACTTCTCTTATGGATTTTCTAGGGAACAACTCCAATCAAGCACAACAGTTTCTTAACAGCCAGGCTAAACCTAGGGGGGTGCTGTTGACAGGTTAGTTGCATAGCAAATTACTTGCTGCACCCGGATGCAGTTAGAAGACACATAGCTACGTAAATCTAGTTAATGAAACGATGTCATAGACGGAGGAAATCAGTAAAAGTTTGAATACCCCAATCATTTTCTTTATAACAATTAACATGTCCACAACTTTACCAAGATTGTTCGCTGGCCTAGTGGCATGTGGAAGTGCAGTGGAGAAGCTTTAGAAATCTGTGGTTCCAACGCTGAATCAAGCAACTTGTTTTACTTGAACTTGAATCTTTTTTAGTTTGAATTTTTTTTAAAAGAAAAACCTGTTTAAATTTAAAAATTTGCACACCATGAACAAATTACCACCATCCAAGTACTAAGGAGAATACAGATAAGTTCTTCTATTTTTTGAAGAGTAATAAAAATAAATAAAAACTACTCCCTCCGTCATAGTAAAGTCGTCGGATAAGTTCTTTTTTATTAAGAGTTATAAAAAAAATTTACTCCCTCCATCCTAGTAAAGTCGCCAAATTCTTTAGTTTTGGATATTCCATAATTCTTGTCTTTATTTATTGCAACCTAGAAATTATCTTCTACATATTCCAATCAAGGATTCAAAATGCGGTTTTGGTCGCGATTGCGTTTTAGTCGGTATATGTCGCGGTGAAAACGCAGTTCGACCAATTCAAAAACCTTTCCGATGTGGCCGTTTCGTTGCGGATCGACCACATTTTGAATCCATGATTCCAATATCATCACTAGCAACCACAAAACTTTATTTTTTTTAAAAAAAACTTATCACAAACTTTAAACCAAATACAGTTAAATCAATATTTCCCCCTCTTTCCTTCTTTTCTTTTTGGAAATTGCTTAAACAACAATGACGTCTAGGTGATGATTTCCAAGAGCAATAGCACTTAGCTTCGACGTGAATAGTGAATAGATATGTGCAATAAATTGATATTCCCCTCTTTATGTAGCACTTCAAAATTGACAAACTTTACTAGAACAGAGAGAACATATTAATAAGACATCAAGGGGATGACACCCACACGCAAAAGGGGCAGGTACATAAATCATTATGCCCTCAATCAATCGCTCATGCTTACATTATCTACAAAATCCAAACAAGACCACCACAACTAATCATTTAGCTCCAACTATAAAAGATTCTCAAAAAATAAATCTTGAGATCCTAAAAGAATTGAACTTTGCCTTTTATAAAAAAAAGTCAATTCCTATCTTTGATGTTAAAAGCCAGAACCCAACTAACCCCCATCAAGGAAATAGACAAAACCAAAGGTGAACAGGTCTAACATCAATAACAAAGATGATCAACCGATTCTTCTTCCTCAAGAAAGGAAGAAACATTGCACACCTACTTCCTGAATTAAAATTTCTTTTTTTGAGCATGTCCTCCTTGGGAATCTTACTCCTAGATCTCATCCATGTAAAGAAAACAAGCTTTCAAAGGAGCTTTAGACTTCTAAATGGCCTTCATAAGAAATTTGGGATAATTTGGGAGTTCAACAAGACTATTTCTAGAGACTCTTAACAGAGAAAACATGTTAGATTCAAGGGGCCAAATAATCTCAGCATATCAAACATCAATATTAGTAAGTAAAGCTAAAAGGATGAAAAAGCTTTCCACTTCCTGATCATTCGGGCTTCTTGAGAAAGTAATATTCAAATGGCTGTTGTCCCCGTTCCAAGAGACTACTTGCACCGCAGCATCTTTCAAAGGAGCTATGCAAAAAAAGGCGGAAATTAAACCTTAAGAGCTTGCTCCCATACCAACTATCATGCCAAAACATTAATCTTATCACCTTAGAACTAAGAAAAGACTAGTGAAGGTCCAAAGCCACAAGTATTGATTGCCAACAACACACTCAATGTACAATGGACTCCCTTTACTCCACCAACCAAAACTATCCGCTCCATTTTTTGTTACAATCACTTTTTTCCATGAAGCACACTCGTCAGTAGCATACCTCCAAAGCCACTTGGTCTTGAAAGCTTCATTCATCGTGTGAAGTAGCCTAATGCCTACCCCATCATGCTGCTTAGGACGCCAAACATCATCTCATCTTACCCAATGCAAGCATTTATCGTAATGATGACTAGACCAAAAGGGAGTCTATTATCAAAAAAGGATAATATCCAGTTATTAATGAAGTTAAATCAAGATTGAATATTTAGACATGAGAAACCGAATAGAGTAGATAAATGTATATCTAATAACTGAAAAATCCAATTGTTAAAAAAAAAAGGTTTCAATAGAATCAAAATGAACACTTCTCTACAAAAAAACGAATGTTCAATTATTTAAAAAATCAATATTGAGTTAGAAAAAAATGAACAACATTAGCTAAAAAAAAGGAAAAATAGCAACAAGTTCACATAAGAAAGATGAACAGAAGTAAAATATTAAATTTGCATTTTACAGATAAATTATTAGCACAATGGAAAACAAATACAGAGCAAAGAATTGAATATCACATCTCAAAAAATGAATATCACTTTTTTTCGATGATTAATCAAAAGTTCTACTAAAAGACACCAAGGGCATACGTCTATGTACAAAAGGGACAATTAAAAATACATCACCCCTCAAGCTCTCATGCATAATATTATCTACAAAATTCAAAAAGGCCAAATTTGTACCACGATTGAGTGCTTGACTCCAACAATACAAAGTTCTTAAAAAATAGAGCTTGAAATCTCTTTTTTTAATAAGGAAAAGAGCTATACTAAGAAATATACCAACAAAAAGTTGGATATAAAGCTAGCATTCTAACAAAGCTAGACGCATCAAATATGGAAGCTATCCACAAAATCGACAGGACCAAGAGAGGAATAACAAAAGTTCCTACTATCCCAAAAATGAAGAGTCTGAATGAAATTATCTTTGAAGCGCTGAAGAGGCAACTCCACCCCCTCAAAGGCCCTCCTGTTTCTTCACACCAAATGCTCCAAAAAATCGCATGTGGCAGAAATATATCATTCTTTTCCTCAGCCTTTCCACCAAAAAGTCTTCCCAAGCAAAAAGGCGATTCCTAACAGAGTTAGACACAGCCTAAGAAACACTCAAGCTGCTCCAGGCTAGACCCCAATGAGCTCTAGCGAAAGGACAATGGAGCAGTAATGGTGATTGCTGTTCCTTCTACTTTACCTGTTCAACAAAATCTCACCCCTCCTTTGCAAGTTATCACAAGTCAAGATACACTCGTGGGAACCTTCCGAAACAAAACAAAAAAAAAAAGAAAAGAAACTTCAAGTGGCCAAACACTCTTGCTGGATAAATGTTCCTCCGAGAACGATTGAATAGGTGACGAAGTCAAAGAGACGACCCTCAAATAGAAAGACTTGACAACGAAGATCCCGTTAGAATTAAGATCTCATTTGACTAAATCATGAGACGAATCATGGATGGGGATTCCATTGAGCTTAGACAAAAACAGGGTCGTTCATTATTTGGTCCAAACCCGCAACAACCCAAAGAACAGCCTGGACCGGACCAGGACGTGTATACTCGGACCGATCTTCAGTCCTATGTCTTTCCTAGATCAGTCTTCAGTCCGGTCCCGGTCTGGAATGAGTGGACCAGCCGTGGACCAATTGAAATTAGGGTTTTTAGTGGTCTTCGGCTATGTTTAGGCGTACACTTCTCAGTATCTCAAACCTTCACATTCTACCTACCCTTCCTCTCCCTCGACGCTCGGCGCTTATCCTGTCACCAATACCCTTGCAATCGATCTCGTCTCTCCCACCCGCCGACTGTTGTCAAGGAGTCGACCCCTCCATTGCTCAATCTATCACGCAGTCGCGGACTCGCCATCGTCCTTCCACCTGCCATCAACCCCTCATTTGCTCAATCTCTCTCGCAGCCACCATCCGGTCGTCGCTCACCTGCTTCCTCCCTCTCCGTCAGTCTCTCTCGTTGTCAGCTCTATAGCACATGAGGTAAATGTTAGAACTTAAAACCCCAGGAATTTGCTCGGTTGATAGTCTCCAGAAATACATCTAAATTGGGTTTTGATCTTAGCTTTTTTGTGCAATGATCAAGTTATTGTTTGAAATTGCATGCTTAATTAGTTAAGCCAATTAGCCAATTTTTGAATCGATTTAGGAATTTAAAATTACCTCTCGTTTTCTGCATTTCTATGCTTTGTAGCTTATCATCACTGGTTCTTTTTCACTCAGGCTCATCTAGGATTCAGATAATATATTCAAACCTGGCACAAGTCTTTGTGAATCAAAGTACCACTGAAGGTAGTGATCACAAAACTTGCCTATTCTTTTTTTTTGTTTGATTTAGTTGTTTATAGTTATGTGGGTGGATGGAAAGAGTGATGGTCCATTTCATTTCAATTTGGGATTCGGTCCAAAGCAGTCCGATCCGAGTTCTCCCCGGCCCAGTCCCTGTCTGGAACGACTTTGGACCGGTCTGGTCCTCGATCTTCAAGTTGGTTCTTAATCGGTCTTCGGTCCGGTTCGATCTGATGGACAACCCTAGACAAAAAGCTAACAAGAGTGATATCACCCACAAAGGCACCCCGAACAAAAATAGATGACCACACACGACTCAGATACATGCTCACAATAATCATCAATTGATGCATCTTTATTAACTGCAAGAGGAAAAAGAGAGGGGAAAAGGTCTTTCATGGGACCTCCTTTCACACCAGCCAAAAAAAAAGATGGTAGATCTATCATCAACTTCACAAGTGAGAAATAGGGAGAACAAGTTCCCCATCCTTTGCAAATGTACCGCCAAAGGCTTAATCCATAAGGACTACTTGGATTAGAAGGATATCACCCAAACCCCCCCAATCCTATATTTTGAACAAACTCTTCTCCCCATGTTGTCTTCCTCATTCATGAACCTCCATAACCACTTGCTAGCAAGGCCTTATTAAAAAGCTTCAAGTCTCTAATACGAAAACCCTCGTCAAGCATGGAAAGCTTAAGAACATTCCATCTCACCAAATGATACTTGAAATCACTCTGAAAAGAGCCCCAAAGGAATTTCTTTTGAATGGCTTCTAACTTAGTAGCCACTAATGAAGGTAATCGAAAGAGAGAAACGTACGTGGAAATGCTGAAAGTACACTTTTGATGAGAGTCAACCTTCCCCCCTTTAGAAAGGTATTTTGCCCTCCGCTATGAAAGTCTTATTTCGAAACTTTCCACAACTAGTTCCCAAATGGACTTTTCCTTGAATTTAGCTCCAAGGTGGAGACGCAGACAGAAAATAGGAAAAGAATCAACTAAGCAACCCCGCCTCAAACCATACAAGAACCCATCGCATGCTCACCATCTGCTCACAATCATTGCCACAAAAGATAATAATGTCAACAGCAAAAAGAAGATGAGAAACATTAATAGTTGTCGCATTATTCGGCTGACTGAAAGCCAGAAAGGTTCAACCACACCTGCTCCAGTAGCGAAGCAAAGCATCCTAGTAAAAACCTTCATGGCTAACAGAAACAAAAGAGGAGAAATCGGGTCTCCATGGCAAAGCCCTCCCTCTAGAAGTTGAGAAAAACTCTATGTAGGAACCGTTAACAATAACAGCAAACGAGGTTGAGGATATGCATTGGTGAATCCATGAGATCCACCTCTCCCCAAAACCCATTCTCCTCATCACATAAATAAGGAACTCCCACGATCATAAGTCTTCTCTATGTCCAACTTACAAACCACCCCAGGATTACCAGACTTAACCCTCGAATCAATAAGATCATTAGCAATAAGCACAGCATTAAGGATTTGACGTCCCCCAAGAAAGGCATTCTAATTCTCTGATAGAAGACCCCCTATGACACTTCTCAATCTTTGGGCGAGAACCTTCTAAAGCAACTTGTAGATGCACCCAATCAAACTCATCCATCGATAGCCTCTAATCTCTTCCGCATTTGGCTTCTTAGGAATCAAACCAACAAAGGTGGCATTAATACTCACCGCAAATTTCCTAGTGTGGAAGAACTGATTCAATGAGCTCATAACATCACCCCTGACGATGTCCCAATTAGCCTAGAGGAAAGCCATGATCATGCCATCCGGGCCGGAGGATGTATCACTACAACAATAATGAAGAGCTTTAAAAACTTCCTCCTCTTAAAAATTCAACTCAACCCCACTCTAGAAGAATTTTATAAAGAGGGCATTGACAAGTCATCAACTTCAGGTCTCCAAGCCTCAGATGTAGAGAAGAGGGCTTTTTAGAACCCACGAATGGACGTCTACGTGCCCTCCAAATCCTCAAAACAAATCCCATCGACAGCCATCGAAGACATGAAGTTGAACTTTCTTCAAAAATTAGCCACTCTATGAAAAAACTTGCATTGTGATTGCCAACTCTAAGCCACAAAGCACTTGAGTTTTGCCTCTAAGAGATCTCATCTATAAGAAAAATTTTTGCTAGCTCCTCCTTAGCCAATTTTCTCCCCCCCCCCCCCCCCCCTCCCCAATTCCTCATTGCAAAGGCCAAAAGATGATTCTTTCACATCAAGCATATTAATAGAATCCAACAATTAGTATTTTCTAATCCATTTCTTATTCTCTTCTCTTTTTCGCTTCAACTTCCTTGTTTAAGCCACATGTTCTCAAATTTGAAAGGAATTTTTCCCCCTAAATTCCCGTTCTCTATCCAAAAAGGGAAGTGATCTGAAAAGGGGTCTTGGCAGTCTCTTCTAATAGCATCCGAGAAGTGTTCTTCCCGATCCAAGGGCATCAGGAAGCGGTCCAATCCTCAATAAAGTGGATCATCACCACTCCTAGACCAAGTCAAGTCTCCCCCTAGTAAAGGAAGGTCCAACAAAGCACAATAACTGACGAAATCATGGAACTTCTCCATGGTATTAGAGGAACACAAACCCAAGCTCCTTTCCTAAGGATACAAGATCTCATTGAAATCCTCTCCAATACACCGAGGACCATGCCACCCATATTTAATCTGACCCAGCTCTTCCCAAAATCTTAGTTTATCAACCCTAGTGTAAGAACCATACACACCAGTGAAAGTCCACATGAAACCATTATCAATCACCTGAAGAATGCAAGTTACTAAGAACTCACGACAAAACGGGGAAATCAATTGGAACATACTCCTATCCCACATGACAAGCCTCCCCCCCCCCCCCCCCAAAAGATGAGCCTATTGCCCTAAGAACAGCGTAGTAATCAACAACATGGAACCCCCACAAACTACACATGTCAGAAGGTAAGACTTCCTCCAACTTAGTTTCCTGCGGACAAACACGGTCACACTTCCAATTCTTCGCCAAATTTTTAAGCAAAATTTTTTTGTCACAATCATTGATTCGCTTCACGCTAAGAAGGACGGACACTCTCCATAACTTCACGTATCTGTGTCCAACACGTGTCGAACACCGACACTCTCGGACACTCTTTGGACACTCTCAAACGCATGTAGAACATGTAGACAACATGAAGAAATTAGGTAATGTTATTGATAGTTATAGAATACGCATATTATAAACAATTTGCTATTGTTCTCATCCAAACATGATCCTCTCAAAGATAAAGACATAAAACAAGTTACAAACACATAGGTAATAAAATAAATACTTTATAATCACTACGCGTCCACTATACGTGTCGTGTCCTACTTTTCAGAAAATTCACGTGTCCGCATGTCGGTGTCGTGTCGTATCCGAGTTACGTATCGGTGTCCGTGCTTCTTAGGCCTCACATTCCAAAAAAGCAATCTAACATATGGCACCAGCATCCTGCTTGTAGAGCTACTAGCTCTGTCATAGTTCACTCCACACTCAAGTCTCCATAACTGCCTTTGCCTTCTAGTACCCAGTAGTGTCCTAAGCACACTGTATTTGGGCGGAGAATTGTTTTCCTCTATTCTTGAAAGGATTCAAATCATCTCATTTTCATACCCTGAAAAGGCCACCCCAATACATGCCGCAATGCTTTTAAGCTTGGAAACTACCCATTTAGAATCATATCCTGAATTCACATTTGCACCACCCCAAACATCTTCAATGGAAAAAGCCTCATTCGAGTTATGTAGAAAAAAGAAGCATGGATTCAAAATGTGGTCGGTCCACGACGGAATGGCTGCATCGAAAAGGTTTCTGAGTTGGCCGAGCCACGCTTAGTTGTGATATGGTATGCGATTTCGGCATTAGAATGATTTTTTCATATTACAGCCGAAACCGTATTTTGAATCCTTGACAAGAAGTCAATTGCAATAGGACTTTCCACATTCTCAAAGACCAATGTGGACCCTATTGAGATAAGAGGCCAATCATCCACAGATGGCTCACAATTGTCAACACTGCCCTCAATTTAAGAGGCCAAACTACGTACACTCATGGCAAGTGCATCCCTCACCACATTTTGAGGCAGATCACAAGGAACACTTTCATACAAACCTAACTCCAATTGAACTAAGCTTCCCATAGAAAAAGGAGAGGAAGAAATGGGATGATCAACCTAAACCCTGAACCAAGGTAGACTAATTGACAACGCCAAGGCCAAGTGGGCAGCAGAAAATGAAGGCCCAGACAGACATGTTCACTGCAGAGCAACCAGAAGAGCTAGGAGCAACAACCAGGGGAAGTTGTTCATTGATATCTGCTTCAAACCTAGCTGGATCTAAGATGAAACAACAAAAGGTGAAGAGAAATTCAAATAACATTCAAGAGTGAAGCAAGTAGAGCATCTAGAAATCTTTTTGCACCAACCCCACCCAAATCCTCATTGCATAAATGATCTCTGCTACTTTCCCTCAATGTCGATCCAACAGCTCAATTGTGACGGAGATAAATATGGGTGCTCTTAGTAGTTAGCAGTTGAGACATAGTCTTGATTACCCAAAATAGCCCTTTGATCTCAGTAGCCAAACCACTTACTTGCAACTCCAACAGGAGAGCATCCTGCATTACTTCTTTCTCTATATTCCTCTCCACCACACCCCTCCTCACCCCGGAAGACGAAACAGCATCAGCAAAAGAACGGACAAATCAATCAAGCTGGTTCTCCAATAAAATCAGACTTGCGACAACAGCCAGGAGGAGGAGGTGGAAGAACAATAGCATCTGCCACAGAGTTGGGTGGTTGGGAATATAGCTGTTTCATTTGAGCCAAGGCCTTTGTAGAACCAAGGCCAACCGACTCAGCAATGGATTCAAAATTTTTGATCCATCCCCATTCGTTCCACCATCCTGTGAAAATAACAAAGATTCTCTTGCCAGCTTTAATTTCTGAAAGTTACAAGAAACCTGATTGCTCTTCGACCCCAGCATCTGCTCTTCGACCCCAGCATGTAAATTCTTGAACCTCGAGGCTACTGATTGCACCAACTAGCAGACTTAGAATTTCGAAACCTACTCCAAGCCCTCAACAACCACAGTGCTACTTGCTCTGGCAATAGGACAAAGAACCTTCTTCCTCTACCATTCTCAGTAATTTTCAAAATGTCCTCCTTAGTCCCCACCATCCTCAAATCAAAAGACTTGCTTTCCAGTTTCCACAACCAGAAACATCTTGCAGGCTCCTCGCATACTCCTGATTCACCACAACCCCCAGGAAACCCTCCAGAAAGAAAACTAAATACTTAAAAAACCAACAACAGAAACCTCAACTGAAGCAAATGCGTCCACAAGACCCTGAGTCAAGGAAAAGCAAAGGAAACCAGATTTTTCGACGACTTTCTGGTGGACGGAAATATCATCAACAGCAGAGCAACCAGCAGGCATCTGTCCAGAAGCAACAGAGAGAACCGGCAAACCAAAAGGCCAACTAAACTTGAGAGAATGACCTACGAATTGAAGAAGATCTACAAACTAAGAAAATCACCGGCGGCAAGCAGTGACACCAGCTGGGGAGGGTGGACAGCTCGGCTGAGGCTACCAAGGACCCAAGGTCCAGTGGACCTTAATTTTCTCTCTGATGCCCTCCGAGGCAGGCCCTGCATTCAAACATTCTGATTTTTCTCTAGCTCGATTGGTTTTTCAACCAATGAAGAGCTTGAAACCTTGAAAAGGCATTTTTTCGACCTAGAAAATACGTCGGATCCATTTCTTCTAAATAGTCCACCAAATAGCCATAAGGACAATCTTCCAAACCCCTAGAACCCAATTCTTTTTCCGCCTTCTTCTCCAAGCCACTAACACATCTTTAACCTTCAAAGGTTTAACCCAACTAATGCCCATCACAGAGAGAGCCAAATGCCAGACCGAGGAGGCCCAACGACAATGCACAAGGAAGTGGTTGACTAATTCTTCTTCCTCAAGGCACACAAGAAATACACATCATATAGTTGTTAAAAATTGAATATCACATCACCAAAAAATGAATATAAAACAGGATGAAAAATGATTACACCTGAATATAGGTAAAAATTGCTTACAATTTGCTGCAGCTAATAACCGCTAATGATATATGTGGGCCACACTTGGAAAGAGTTTGTTCCCATTAGACCCCATGTTTGGAAAGCCGTGATAGCAGTACTGCTGCACAACTCACCGTAGAATAGATGAAAGGTCAATCCCCCCTCCCCAAAACAAAAACCTCAGTAGTGATCTAAAGCTAAATATTGCCCATAGTTGACTTCGGCTGCCGACAAGTGTAAAATAATAATCCCTTTATTCCAATCTCTCAGTTGCATGGAACATCTCATACAAGTTGGCTGCAGCTTCAATTACCAGAAAACACCATATTTCCCAAAAAAGAGATTTCCATTTACTAGGAAAACATATTGGTCTATTATCCAGACGTTAATAAAAGCGAACAAATGTAAATTGGCTTCCCTGGGAAGCAAAATCATGTCAAGTAGACCACCAAAAATTAGTCTACTATAGCAAATGCTGACTTAATGCTGCAAAGTCATGGACTACACTGGTCTAATATAGAGAAGCAAAAGAACACTGACTGATCTCGTTCATTGACAAGTGTTTCCATTAACGTAGGGAACTCCTTGCTCATCTCTTGAATCACGAGGGTCAACATGTCTACATCATCCATTTCCTTTAACTGGACATAGCACACATGTCAAAATTTCTGCAATACAGAATCCAATCACAAGCAATCGAATTCATGAAGCTTTACCATTCTATTGAGATCCTCAGGGCTTGGTAGAAAGACTGCCTGGAAAAATAAAGAGTACAACAATTTTGTCTTATGCCAGAGAGGCATTTTCCCCCACGTTCTCCGTAGTGTGACCTATATGCAATACAATAACATTGACCATCAAACCACCAGCATACACAAGTTTTTGACCCATAAGCATACTATCAAATGGGTAAAAAAACAAATACACAAGAATACTTAGAAATTAGAAAAGGAAAAATGATAATCACCTTTCCCAGATAAATGGTTCCTAAAGTCACCATTAGAACACCCTCTTATGGAACTTCAAAATAACAAACATGGTACACAATTGGCAGAATTCACAAAGGCAACCAACAGATTGAGGACTAAACAAGTTATCAGAATCTATAGCTTATATGCACCCCTAGGCTCATGGGATAGCTCGCTTGACCTCAAATCAGCTGAAGCTGAATTTTTCAAGCAAGCATTAGAAGTTTTTGCTAAATGGTGACCCATGATGCTTCGCAGAAGCTTTAGAAGATGTGCTGCACTTTCCACAAAGGGAAGCAATGCAAAGAGAAGAGCGCACAATAAACTTCACCCTTGATGCACAAACCAAAAGCACCACAGAATTTTACACGTTTCTCTGCTTTCCTCGTGTTTGAATTTAACAATACTTTTGACCTCAAAAAAAAAAAAAAATTACTTCTTGCATGTTTTACTTAATATTACACATTGATTTTTTACATGTGTAAGTTATATTTCAGGCAATAATTTGGGGAAATATTCATTTAAGAATATAAAGCAATACTCATAGATCAACCTGCTTTACTAGTTTTAGGAACAATTAAGAATTTCTTTTGGTAACACGTTAATTTTCATATGCATTTTTGTCTTTAAAAATTCAAACTAGCGCTCCCTAATTCTCACCAAGCTCATTTGGATGATGTGAGATTTCAACCATCCAACCGGTCACCCTCAAAAGTAACTCTATTCTGCAACATAATCACACCGCACATTTTTCAGTTAAAATTGTTGAAATGGGTCCTGCATTTGTACAATAAAAATGCAAAAGCATCCCCGCAAATATCCTACCCCTCTCTCCTCCCCCTCCCACCCTATTTTCTCTCTCATTCTACCATCTAAGCACCCCGGCTGACACCCTGGTAATGGCTCCCCTCTTGGGCCTCCGTTGCCACATTTTCCTTCTGCCTCAAAGCCCTAGCTTTCTGAACTTGAGGATCAACATGACCAGTAAGCTCCAGCAATAGGTTATCACACCTAAGGTTCACACATACCTCTTTTCAGCTGGTCAAGATTCCGGAGAACTAACTCTTGGATATGATAGTTTGTCTAACAATGGCACCATTATGCCGGCAAAAAGGGAATGAAGGCCATAATACAACTAGACATCACATGCACCAAACACCCAAAAAGAAAAATAAGGAATGATCAAGTAGCTCAATCAACCAGGAGAACCAATGTTTTGAAGCAGCTCCGATTAAGTAAGCAAATGGCCATAGACTTTGACGCTCTCTCTCTCTCTCTCTCTCTCTCTTTCTCTCTCTCTCTCGCGTGCACAAAGCCATGTTGCATATTCCTCCCTCACCTGATTATCCAAGGGAATGTGCCACCAATCTCTTGATGTCCCTCTCAGCAAGAGAGCCTTAAGACTCAGGTTACCCAAGATAAGAAAGGGAAAACAATAAGGTGAACTTCGCAGTAAGACTAAAAACACAGGAACAGCAAAAATAGATAAAAACTACAGCCATATCGGAGAAGGCCTCACCACCAAGACTCACTCTATGGCCCTTAGCCACTGTCTTGGATGAGACACAAAACCAAAAGAGAAAGAGATTAGCAAGAGAAAATTTGACAGAAAAGAAGCAAGGCTCAGCTTCAATTCAAAAGCAACCAAGTGTACAAAGCTGAAGCGTAGGCTTCCGAAACCGACTCCTTACCTTTCTAACAACGAAGAATTAGCTGTCAAGATGTGAGAACAAGCCACCCTAGAAATAGAAACCAAAGACAAAACATTACGACCAAGTTACAAGACAAACTTGGGCACCTCACTAGCGTGCTTAGCTAAACTAATGAGGCGTCAGAGAAATAAATTAGTAAAGGATTAAAACATCAACAAAAAGGTCAAATTGCAGCGGTCTTTCTTGGAATTTGTCCGGCTGAAACCACATTGTCTGGATAATAGGCAAATTCCTCCACATTCTGCGTGGATAAATTCCTGAGGGTCTTGATCGGAGCTTTTAATCCAACATTTGATAATAACTTTCTTTCAGTTCCATGCCCTTAAACTCCCCAAAAAGCAGCTGCATATTATTCTCCAAAAGGCCTGATCACATGTGCAGGCTGCTATGTACCTGCACTTCTCGGCACACTGGACTGAAACGTTCTTTGAGCTGGCTTCTGGATCCCAAAATGAGTGCAACATGCATCGGCTAAAACCAGGGATTCAAAACTCGGCCGTTCCGTTCCGGAACGGCCGAGTTGGCACGGATTTTAACTTGACCGATCCGAGTTTTGCTGAAAACTCGGAGCGAACCCCGTTCCACAGCAGAACGGTCGTTCCATCCGTGATGGAACGGGCAACGGGCGATTAGACCGGGTTGGAAGAGGACAATTTGGTGACTAGATGTATGATTTCTTTTGATTTTGTATGATTCGTTTTGATTTTATACGATTCCTTTTGATTTCAGAATTCAGATTGAAGAAGTTGACAAATGGAACGCAACAAAGAAAGCAGACAAAAACGCATAGATGTAAAAAGCACTACCATCTACAAATAAGTGACTGTGAAGCTCAAAATTGTGCATCTGTGAGTTTTAACTGAGAGAAACTTAGATCTGAGAAGTGGGAATTGGGACATACCTTCATTCGTTGAAGGAGAGTCGGTTCCTTAATTGCCTAGAATCGAGGTCGAGCAGGAGCACGTGCACAGAGCACCATTGCTGTGTCGGTTGCTTCATTGCCCAAACAAAACTCGCTTGCTCTATTTGCCCAGAGTCGCGATCTGCCATTCAGCCACCGTTGCAGGCTTGCAGCCATCGTTGGAGCCGACGTCCAGAAGCAAAAGAGGCAGAGGAGGAAGAAGGGCTGACCGAGAGAGAGAGAGACAGAGAGAGGGCTGCAGAGAACGAAGAGAGGCAGAGAAGGAAGAGACGAGAGTGCTAGAGAGTAGAGAGAGAAGCTGAGAATTGAAGAGGAAAGTAGGAAACTCAGGAAATCAAGGCCCCGTGAGACGTTAGACGAATTCTTGGCTTCCAGAGGAAGCCTGCTTGTGAGTGCTTTAGTTTAGACCTTTTTTTTTTTTTTTTCTGTTTGTAGATTCTCATTTTAAGTAATTTTAAGTTAAGATTGTATAACTTCTTTTTTCTTTGTTCTCAGAGGAAGCTTCTCCTTTTTTTTTTAAAAGACAGGGTCTGCCTGGTAAGGTATGAAGTTATGAACTTCAGATTGTATTAATTTTTTTAAATTTTTGTCTACAATAAATTATTTATATAGTTTAATTAATTAAATTATATCTTTTTGATCAACTACTTATATTAATTTTTAGAAAGATATCATAATAACATAATTTTTAGAAAGATATTATTTATATAGATCTTGAATGCGACCGTTTCATAAGAATTTTATCATAAAATATCGTATGTATAACCTAATTTTTGACTTTATATTTAGTTAGATTTACAGTCTCACAATATCTTATAAATTTATCATGATATCATGCGAATTTGAATTGAAAATCTTAGCTTCTAGTTTTGGGCCACAATGACAAACTGATATAAAAATAATACTTTTTAAAATGAAAATGACTATTTTATACATGTGAAATATAAATATATGTTTATATTTTAATTAATTGCAACTCATATTGTTGAAGACATACCAAATTAAATAATGAATAGACGAGTCCTAAATAAGATATTTGATACAAATTATACGGCTTATAAAATTTAAGAAGATGAAATTAGAGGGAAAAATAAGGAGAATTAATGGAAATTGTTCATTCTGAAGTAATATTAATATACATCTCCTTACGGGGATTTGAGTTTTCATTTTCCATTATACTATCCAACCTTTTTCTGTTATTCAATTTTTGGTAACATTGTAGGCGTCATTGAAATAATAATAATTAAATTTAAGTTTTCATTTTCCATTATACTATGACATTTTCAATTTAAGATGAGGTAACGCTCAATAATTTTGTAATAAATTATAAAGATTGATAACTCCTATTTTCATTGATCAATTTCTTATTATAAATTACAATAGTGAAAAGGCATAAAAAAATTACAAATTGATATAGTATTAATTGTAAAGGCTATTTCTTACATTAGTTGTCATTCAAATAACAATAATTAAAAATTAGCTTATTATGAGATTCAAAACTAAATATGAGGTCATCTTAAACATTTAACTTTATTATAAATTTTGAATATTGATAGCTTTTATTTTCATTGATGAATTTGTCAGTACAATAGTACAAACCCATAAAAATACAATGTTAGCTTTAAAAGTTATTTGCTAAATCAGTTATATGTACTACTCTGAAGTTTATTTATTTTTGTACATGTTTAAAGGAGAAAAAATGTCAGGACACAATAGCCGATCTAACGAAGATATTGGATGGCGCTTTGGTATAGCAATTGATGGAAGTAGAAAACAGGTCCAATGCAAATTTTGTAGCAAAGTGATAAGATGTGGTATAACACGTCTCAAGTAGCATTTAGCTCATAAGACGGGTGACGTTGCTCCTTGCTAGACGTCTCTGCTGATGTCAAAAGAGATATGATGAAATTATTGCAAGACTATAAAGAGAAAAAGAGACAAAAAACAAGGATCACTAGAGATTTGGAAGATGAAATAACACGATCATTCAACCGTGATGATTATGTTGACAACGAGGAGGAGGATGATGCTCAGCTAGCACATGCTAGATATCAAAGTTTAGAGCAACACCGGTTTGAACATGACCAACGGGTGTACAGAGCAAGCTGGGGTATAAATTATGATGAAGGAGGTAGTAGCCGGCCACCAAGTGTTCCCCAAATGCGTCGATCAGCTACTGTTCGAGAAACTAACTCAAGAGGATCAAGGGATATGACATATGAACAAATGTCAACCCCTGCCGCTAGACTTAGAGCTGTTGAGGTGAAGCTTGAAAAAGATCGAACTACGACAAAACAATCTAAAGTCAACTCAAGTTGGTTGAAAGCGGCAAAGAACAAGTTGATTAAGGCATTTGGAAGTTGGGTTATAGATAACAACGTGCCATTTACTGTGGTGGATTCTATATATACTAATCTGTACCTTCAAACTATTCGTGAGGTTGGCCCTGACGTAGGAGCTCCTTCTTCTTATGCATCTGCGAGAAGCTGCAAAAGAAATTAGACAATGGATATCTAAATTTGCCCCCAAATGGAAAGAAAGAGGTGTCACCATAATGTGCGATGGTTGCTCCAGTATGATCATTGAACCTCATTAATTTTCTTATTTACTCAAATGGTTTCACCGTCTTCCATAAATCAGTTAATGCATCAGATGTACAACGTAAGGATGTTGATTACCTCTTCAAACTCATGAAAAAAGTAGTAGAAGAGGTTGGTCCAGAGAAAATAGTCCAGCTATAATGAAAGCTGCTGAGAGAACATTGATGGAAGAGTTTCCAAACTTATACTGGACACCATGTGTGGCCTATTGTCTGGATCTTATTTTGGAGGACTTTGCTAAGCTGGAAGTCGTTGGAGATGTTATAAAGACAGCTAGGATGATCTCAAACTACATCTATAAGTATGAGTGAGCTGTAAACTATATGAAAAAGTTTACAAATAGTCGAGACATCATAAGACCTGGCATCACTAGGTTTGCGACAAATTTTGTCTCTCTTGAAAGTTTGATGCGGTACAAAACTGTCTTAAGAGACATGTGGGAGTCACCTGAGTGGTTGAACTCTAGATTGGGGAAATCAAAAGATGCAACAGCAAAAGAAGTTCGTCAACTCGTTCTATCATCAACTAAAGAAGCCTTGTCATTTTAGAAAAAGGCTGATGAAGTTCTGCAACTATTTGAACCTCTTGTCAAGGTATTGAGATTAGTTGATGGTGACGACAAGCCAACCATGGGCTTCATATATGAGGCAATGGAACGAAAAAAGTTGGCTATTGACAAAGCGGTTAGGAATAGCAAGAGGTACGAGGCAATCTTTGAGAAAAGATGGAACTTCATGCATAATGACTTGCATGCTGCAGATATTGAATTAATTTTCTAATTTCTATTACCGCGTTTATATTTTTTACAACAATAATTTATAGATTGTATATCATGTTTCCTTAATGAATAACCTGCTTTATTTTTGTACAAGGATATTTCTTTAATCCCCAATACATGTATCGACAAAGTCAAGATTGGGAAGACAGAGATGTGAGAACTGGAGTCCAAAATATGATAATGAGGTTGGAACCAGATGTTGATAAGCAAATCAAAGCAATGCGACAGGTTGCATGAAACAGCATATGTCTAATAATTAATTTATTAATTTATCTTCTACATTATATTTCATGAATTTTAACATTGTCATAAATATGCAGATATTTCTTTACAAAGATAGGATGGACTCCTTTGGATCATCTATAGCTCAAAGGGCAATTACATCATTAATGCCAGGTGACCACAATTTATTCATACGCACACACATATATAATTACATATGTTAAATTTTAAAGTTTGAATTTTCAGTATCTAAGATTCTAAGGAAATGTACTTCATGCCTTAGATTAAAAAAGCCTGAGGGGCAAAAAAACGCAAAGGGTCCTAGAGCTCGGAGCGCCGGCTTCGAGGCGAAGGCGCGGGCTTTTCAGACGCAAGGCGCACTGTGGCTATAAAATGCTCCAAAATCATTCCCAAACCATATTTCTTTGAAAATAAAGTAGATAATGACATTAAGTAGGAAATTAAACATGAAGATAACCACGAATAACATTGCAAATAGTCATAAAATACGAGAACATAACATTGTAGTGTCTTTAAGCACACACCATAAGATAGTAGAAGTCTTAAAAGGCACCAACTAGCATAGCCATAGAAGAAAAGCAATTACACAAAGAAATATATAATTAAAAATTTAAAACTGAGACATTTTAATTAGATTGAAGTGCCCTGCCCATGGATTTTAATTAAAACTCAGATTGTAAGTCCAATGAGCCGTTAAAGCAAACCACATGATAACCGAGATTTTGTATGCCCACCAGCCCACAAAATTAGTCCCATTTTCCTTCTTAGTGAGTTAGTGACTGCTCTTGGCTCACTTATTTAAAGTTTGGCTAGGGGGGTATTCGAGAATCAAAGAGAGACAGAAGCGAAAAGAAGAGCAGAAGAGTCTGGTACTGTAGCAGGAGGTGTCTGCGACGAATTCATCCCCCCCCCCCAAAAAAAGGAAAGGAAAGCTCGAAACCGCTGCTATGGCAGTCGAGACACAGAGGAGGATGAAGAGGAGGAAGATGGAAAATTGAAAGGAGAAAGGAGTAGAAGCACTTACATGGTCCGGTGGAGTCTAGGGTTTCGCTGAACAAACAGAGAGCAGAAGAAGACCTCACTATTCACCAGCCCAGATGCAGCAGACAGCTCGAAAGAGGAAGGTGAGTCGCCATGGAGGGCCTCGAGCCCCCTGAAATTGGCCTTCGTATTTTTTTTTCTTTTTTTTCCTCTAACGGCATTTTAAGATCAATAAAGCTCAGAAAGCGCGCGCCCCGCGCCCCGCCCCACCCAGAAGCCCAGAAAAGCCCTGAAAAGCCCGCACTTAAAGAATGGGCTACGCCTGACCCTCTTCAAGGCGCAACAGTGTGCACCTAGCGCTTCTGTGGGCGCGCTTTTTTAAACACAACTTCATGCAGCTGAATGGTATATACTTCATGGTGGATGTGCACCTGAACTTCAACGCATTGCAGTTAGAGTGTTAAGCCCAACGACTTCTGCCTCTAATTGTGAAAGAAATTGGAGCATGTTCAGTCGAGTGCACACAAAGACAAGGAACAGATTGACGTATAAGAAGCTTGATCTCATTGTTTTCCTTCGCTACAATCAAAAATTGAAATTAAGATGTGCAAGACAAAGGACCGAGGAAGAACTCACTGAGTCTTTCAATCCTATCAACCTGGATTACATATTTGACGATGATGATCCATTAAACCTTTGGCTGCCCGAAAAGGAACAACCAGTTTTTGAAAGAGATAACTTGAACTAGTTGAATCTTGATGAAAATGAGGTGAATGCCGCCATCGATATTGAGGATGATAATGATCCCCAACCTGATGCAACCGCTCCATTTCGCTACAGTGTTGACCTACAACCACAAGATATGCAAGGCAGTGACTATGAGTCAGAGGGACACTTGTCGCCTTCAAATAGTCATGGTGGAAGCGGAGGTGGAGGAGATGGAGGAAGCGGAGGTGGAGGAGATGGAGGAAACGGAGATGCAAATGAGATGGGTGCTTCCTATTCCTCTAGACAATCAACATATTACTTTACTGATCGTGGTCGTGATGTCCCTGTTGAAGATGACAGAAGAAGTCGACGTTCTCCGAACGAGCAACCAAGAGAACCGACACAAACTTATCATCGCGTAAGAAAAGGTAAGGAGCCCGTTCAACCACATGGTTATCCCACTGACGCCATGTATGGATACGCAGGTTTCCAAGAAGTGCCATCAAGTTTTACAGGACCCGGTCTGTTTGCTCATTCAAGTGGCTATGACACATATGGCGGTGTCTTAAACAATTACGGATATAGTTCAACAAATACTAATTGCCCTCCACCGCCTTATCCTTCACATGAGCCACAATCTGTTGGGTCTGATTCAAGTAGACGACATCGAGATAACCCTCCGATCATCAACCAGGGAACTATTAATTACGGGGATCATCATTATCATCAGCCTACCTTTTATAGCGGTAATTCAACTTCAAGTGAGCAATCTTGGATGGATTCAACAGCGCCATCAATCTTCTACCCACAACAACAGTCATATGGCGTTGATCAAAATAATGACGACACCTATCAGGATCCTCCCCGTCATTCATTTTGGTGGTGATAAATTTTTATGTATTATGGATTTTAGGTATGGGTTTGTACCAAATGTACAATAACATATCTAGCATGTTTTATTTTTTGTGAACTTCGTACCTATGGATTATTTAAACTAATTTTATCTTCTATCATTTGTAGTTTTATACTACTGTGGGATGCTATAAATCTTAACTTATCGTGTTTAACTACTGTGAAAATTAACTCATTACGTTCACATAAAATTTTTTAAAAAGTAATATTTTAGACCATACTTAATATAGTTTATCTTCCACCTAGCATATTTTTTGTTAGGAATAAAATTGCAACACGTCTTCTCAAAGTTTAAAATCCAATACTGTTTATTTTTTCCCCCCTAAATAGGGTTAGCACTTGACCGGTTTGTCCCTACTTCGAAATTCCATGAGTCCAAATATTTTGTTTCGAACAATTAAAATAAACAACCGTCGATTGCTACAAAACATAAAATTAATCACACACTCAGCAATATGATAATGAAACTTTAGACTTTAAATTAATCGCCAGGCACTAGTGGATAATGGCTATAAAAGGTCTTCGTCTACAAATGTTAACAAAAATTATGTTCATAATACAATTACTTACATAATTATAGCACAAAGCAAAAAAAGTACAAATTCAACCGAAAAAACAACCATATCAACCATTTCACGCCGATCCCATCCGCGATCCGTTCCGCGATAAGCGTATCATACCGTTTCCGCGACACCGCGACCGAATCCGCGTTTTGAATCACTGGCTAAAACCTGAGATCTGAAACTTAAACATGATATGAGCTACAATCCAAAAGGCTGATTTGACCTGAGAAATTCAAGTGGCAAACACAAGCCTTTGCACTGAACCTATTAGGTCAGATTGAGCTTGCACTTTGAGTAGGACTTCTTACATGGCCTCTTGGACTTTCAGTAAATTTGGTGGCTTCTCTGGCCCCAGCTTGGTGGACTCTCCATCATGTCTCAAATGAATGAGCCAATCGGCCCAATTTTCCAATTTCAAGAAATCAAGTCTAAGTTGATTTATGGTTCTTCCCCACATCATTCACTGGATTTCCAGAATAGTCACTTCATTTGCTTCAAGTATCAGTTTCTCTTTTAAAGTTACTAATGAGATATTATTATTACCAACACTCAAAACACATCAGTACAAACACTAGAGGGGAGAATCAAGGGGATTCAAGCCCTTTGCGGTAAAACACTCTTTATGTACAGCTTTTCATACTGAGCTATTCTCTTTTTTTCCCCCACAATGTAAGGAGGTCTGTAGTCTATAAGATCTACAATCTCCTTGATCAAATTATCCTCTACCCTAAGCTTATCAGAAAAACATCTCTGAGTCCTTTCTTTCCAAATCAAGTATATAGTCGCAGCAATGGCAAGACATGTAACTCTTCTTTTTGCCTCCACAGTAGCATGTCTAGAGAATAGAGATCCATTTCAGCAATCTGCTCAGGACTGCGTATACCAAAGTAATGTCTGGCCATAAGTAATGTCTGTTCATCTGAAAACTTTCTTAACCACCTCACACCCAACTGGCAGGCAAAAAATAGATGAGCATGATACTCATCTGCAGATGCACATAAACAGTAATTAGAATCCACTGCTTGGACAGTCTGTCCTTAGTGGAAAGTCTTCCCAGTACTGCCCTCAGAAACAAAGGCCTGCTTGGGGATATTCATTTTGCACCAAACAGCCTTGGCAAAGGGAAATTTATCATGATGACCAAGGGGCCAAGTATAACCCCTGGCAATAACAATTTGGACCCCTCAAAACCATCTTTGTAGTGACATCTCATTTTGAGGATTTTCCTCGAACACAAGGCAACATCAGAGCCAGCTTCAGCCTTGCAAATATTAGCCCCTTTCAGATAGATGCAATTAATTCACTTGAGGCAAAGGCAATTCTTGTCAAGAGCAATGTTCCATAAATGCTTGGCAATGGCTGTCTGATTCCATAACTTACCAGTTTTGATGCCTAAACCTCCAACCTTGTTTTGGTCTGCATACTCCACTCTGAGCCCGGGGGAACTTCGGTATCAGGAGATTGGCTCCGAGAAGTTTCTGCATATTGCTTCTACTTCTTTAATTAATGACTGGGGTAGCAAAAAAATTGAGGCCCAACAAGACAGTAAGCAAACAGTACAGCATTAATAAGCTGAACTCTCCCAGCAAATGATAGATCCCTAGTAGCCCAGCACCTACGTCTCTTCACAATCTCTCTCTTTCAATCTGCCTTAATCCATTTCCTTGGGTGCAATGGCACACCAAGGTACTTTACAAGGAAGTCTCCCTTAGCAAAGCCAGTGGGATTAATTGCCTGCTCCTGAATTTGCAAATTAGTCCTAGCAGCGCAATCATAAGCCTTCTTCAAGTCAATTTTCAACAAGCATCTGGGAGAAACTTGGCCCCTCTTATAAAGCCTAATCAAATCCTGGCTTATCATGGCATTTTGTCAAATAAATCTCCTTTCAATAAAGGCATACTGATGCTCCTTGACAATCAGTGATAGCATTATTTTCAATCTCGCACATAGCATTTTAGAATTGCCACTAATGAGCAGTATATAACTATATATGGGATTAGCCACTTCGGGCACCAGGGTGATTAGTGTCCTGCTCCAATTTTTAGGGAGACGACCGTAAGTGTAGAAACCAAGAGTACCCTCTCCTACAATATGCCAACAAATTTTTAAAAAATCGACTCCCATCCCTATCTAACTTTTATGACTAGGAATGGAGAACAAAGTTGTTTTGACCTCCTCTTTTGTGACAATTAAAGATACTGCTCTTTTGTATGCAGGCATGGACCCATTTTGATAATATCCTCATCCATATCTGCTGTAGAACATGCTGAACTGCCTATGAATTCTACATAAAATTACACAAGTGGTCAACCATCTCTGAATACTGAGTAATAAGCTTCCCTTGTTGAGTGTATGCATGACAATGTTTCGGTTTAAGAGCAGCATAGATAAATCTTTCATTCTGACCCTCCACATTGATCCAGTCAATCTTAGTTTTTTTTTTTTTTTTTTTAAATGAAAACTGCCAGCAGTCAGCACAATGCTGCCAATGCTTGAAGTCCTCAATAGCCAACTTCTCTTGATTATACAAAGTCCCATTGTTAGGATTTAAGTGCAAGAGCTCCTGTAATTGAGATAATCTATTGCAGCAAGCTTAGGTTAGACATCCCGAAATTCACTCTTATTCAAGAGTCCAAAGGGTTTCTCTAAAGCTTTCCATTCACTAGAAATTGTAACCATAGGAAAGCCATCAAACTGTCTCCTCCAAATTCCTTCAACAACAATATCAAACTTAGGGTCCTTGGCCTGCATATCAAAGCATTCAACGCCCTGTCCGGTGAGAAGACTGGAATGAAATAGAAGCATTCATGATCCCTGGGGATGGGGTAGGACTTGACTTCTGAACCCATCTGATTGGAAAGAACATGAATGGAATCATGTTCAAACCCTTGTTGTTTGGCTGGCAGTTATACAATGGAATCAAATATGTTTCGTTTTAAAGATATTTTTATACCACTGTAAACAATCTTTTCTCATTTTGTAATCAACTATCTTTTTGTTTGGATTTTAATTTTTGAATTGTAATGTGAGTTATTACTTTCCTATTTTTGTTTGATAGAGGTAATAAATTTTATAAACTCAATTTTAAAACAAATTAGGTTCACAAATTGAGGCATGAACTCCTTTTTTTTCTTCATAAGTACATGACCACAGTTTATTAAATCTATAATTTTGCCTCATATCTTATCAAAAATTAATTTTGCTTCATATTGAACTCAAAACAAAAAAATATATGTTTAGAAATTAATTGCTTTAATCTAATCTACAAAAAGAAGCTGCATACTCTTCACCTTTTTCAAGTTCTCCTCTCTCTCTCTCTTTCAATGGAAAAAAGAGAGAGAACGGAGAGTCTCAATTTGGTGGATCAATGGAGAAATGTCCTTGCCCGTGGTTAACTAAGCATCTCTAGTAGGTATGGCTCAACTTTTTTCTTGAGTTTTCCCCATTTGAAGTGGGTGGAATTAACCCTAACCTTATTCTCTCCTTTTCTCCTTCCTCCCAATCTGCTCAAATATGTCCTCTTCTGGAGTCATCGACCGCATCAGGTGCTCCAGAACCACCCATGATGCCCCCCTCTGTCTACAAGTAGGTTTGGGTGGTAGGCATGAACAAAAACTGAGCAATTGAAGAATTAAGCAAAAGAGTTCGGCTAAATAAAAATTGTGGCTAATGTATTCCTTTAGTTTTAGCCCATTCACCTAGTGCTTGGGGGTAGGGGCGACTTGAAACCCCTTGATGAAGGGAGGGACCTTGATCCTTCATAGCCCCATGTTTCAAGTTCCTTCCCCTTGAGACCCTCACCAAACGATAAAGAGAGGAACTTGAACCCTTTTTTGCTCACCAAACAATAAAGAGAGGAACTTGAACCCTTTTTTGCTTACCAAACAAGGCCTAAATGGTATAGACCAAAAGAAAGTACCTCAACAAGCTTGAATGACAATGGGACAGTGATAAGATGTTGGATTAGCCATGAAAATAGCTTGAGTCAATAAACTATTCCAGCCAAGCTTCAAATGCACTACAACTTAATCAATCTTGGAGAAAACCCTATGCCCAAATTCCTTGTTATTCATGAATATTTACAGCCTTTCCATCTAAGCTCCTCCAAGTATCATAAAGACATGACCGTAAATCCTCAAACTCAGCTTGTGTAATTGGAATTCTACCCCATCGATCATCCTAGCTTAAGACATTATCGAAGTCTCCTTTAAAAAGCCATGGACCAGAAATGTATGGGCCAAGTGAATATAGGTTCCTTCTATTCTGTGGCTCATTATAGCCATAGACAATTAATAAAATTCCTTCCCAGAGAACAAGTGCCTGACAAAGCAAGAATAGCCTGTGCGTTTTCAGCGACAATCTGCACTGTAGATTCAGTTAGTTGCCACATTACCCAGACTCTCCCTCTAGGGTAGGTAGTACGATTTGTATAACTACTCTATCCAGGGAAGTCGTTTGAAACTTTGAGAAAGTTTCTCAGTCTGACTTCAGTTTCCACTGGCCCAATCAGACCAATTTTACTCCTTCAACTAAACTGCAACAAATTTTGTTGCTTATTTTGGGAATTTATTCCCCCTATATTCCAAACAAGACTATCCATGATCAATAAGATCATGGTCATTAAGAGCCCCAGAATTCTCCTCTTGTGCCTCAAGAGTAGACTTGAATAATAACATCCTCAGAAAACTTATTCCGAATATCAAACTTATTTAGTGCAACAGTACAAACATTTTGAGCTACAGCAACAGCAGGTTGGGGAGCTGTACGACCCACAGCTTCTATACCTCCTTCATGCTGTTCAGGATGTACTGTTCCTGATTGCTCTGATTTGCTTCGGGTCTCTGTTTGGTGCTTCGGGTCTCTATTCCCAAATAACCTTTTTCTTCAAAGTATCCTAAGTGTGACCATACCCTTTACATTTAGCACACACAACAGGCTTTCATTCAAAAGTAATCTCCAGATGAACCAGCACTCCTTTCTCATAAAAATAATCTTACACACAGCATCCATAATAAAAATATCAATCAAAGTCCTTGCATAACTAGCTCAGGTCTTGGGCTGAGTGTCTTGATCAGTCACAATTGGCATAGCTTGTATACTAGCTAATTTACTAAGGAAGCTAGCACTCCAGTACTCCAAATCAAGGTCCGGGAACTGCATCCACACTGGCACACTTTCCACCTTCTCCTTTTGAGCTTTGGCAGTGCAAGGCTTCACAATGAGAGGCTTCTTATCAAAGTGAAAGCGCCCTAACTGAAGGACCTGATCTCTTTGTTCAACTGAGTCAAATATGACAACTGATACCCCATTTTTTAGCATATGCACCTTCTCAAACCCATATGAAGCCCTTATACGATGTACAAAATCATATAACACAGCAAAGGAAGGAGATGAGCCAAGCACACAGCAAATAACAGCTGATTTCCAACACTCAACCTCCAAATTAATATCCTCCTCATCTAATTTCACAAACACATCATCATTCGTCAGCACATATGGTAAGGTTTTACAGAGCTCAATTTCTGCCAGAGTTCTTAAATTTGGACACATCTAAGTCATCCCAAATGGATCGCTGAATTGCCTCAAAATCATCCCCCAGGATGATGATCTGCCATTATTCTCCTCCTGTGAGCACAGCCCAGTCGGATTATCAGGACGGCCTCCATCGCCCCTTAGACTCAAACCATTTACGCAAACTATTTGATTAGATCCTGATTGAAGAGTGTGCAGACTTGAAGAAGCAGATGGACTCAAGGAAGGAGTCAAAACCACGACGGGAGTAGCTTTATTCCAAGTTGAATCAGATGAGCATGCGTTGCTGCGGCTGTAGCTTTGCTCACCATGGCTCAGGCTGGAGAGCTCGAGAGAATCGCATAACCTCACAGCATTCACTCTTCAGTCTTCTTCGAGCATCAGCTTCATTTTATGCTTGGCCCTTTGGTATTTCCACAGTGCTGACCAAAGCTTTGCCTATACATTTCCTCGAGTTATTTGCTTGCTTCTCTTGGTAGACAAATCCAAGTGGGCTTTTGATGGTTTTATAGTTTGGACATTGATTCCAGTGAAACGTGAACAGAAGCACTTCCCTGATTGCCTGCATGATACAGATTGCTCACTTTTTCAGGACTGGCTCTTCTGGGTGCCTTTGGATTTGCCTCTAGGTTCTGTCTAAGCAATTAAAGTTACAGCCACCAATTTGCATTGGCCCACCTGGGATTGTTGAATCTCAACAAGAGCGGATAGACTCACAGGATAAAGGACTAGGTTTTTGATATTAGGGAGAGGGGCAGAAAGAGGCTGGAAGATAAGGGAAGAACTCATCAATGAGAGGGGTGAAATAAGGTACGGTACTGGCCATTGCTGAGCAGACTGTTGATAAGAGTTCTCAACCAACAATGGCACAGCATTAGGGTGGCTCCAAAGAAGGCCAGAAGAGAGCATGGATGAAGATAATAAATTGTTGTTGGGGTAGGCTGATGCTAAGAAAAGGCTAGGAGAAATGAATATGGGAATTTTGCTCAACTCATCAATTTTAAACTATGTTAGTGACAAAAGCGTGCCACCTGGACACAATTCAACGTCAAATACCACTTTGATGTCAAAACTCCCCTCTTATTATATTTAGGGCATTTGCAATATAACAATTCGAACTTTAGGAAGGGTTGAAACCAATAATCTAACCTTACGAAATTGGCCGCAGCACTCCGAACTTTAAGGAACTCCGAACTTTAAGGATAATCATTTTTAGTAGCATAGGGTCATTTTAGATTGTTTTTTTCAAACCATTCCAACCTAAGGATTCAAAATGCAGTTTCGGTCGCAATTTCGGTCGCGGTCGCGATACTGCAAAATCGCTCTAATACGGAAATTGTGTTCCATATCACGGCTATTGCGGCATGAAAACGTGGTTCGTGTAACTCTAAAACCTTTCCAATGCGGTCATTTCGTAGCAGTTCGGCCACATTTTGAATCCATGTTCCAAATTATACTGCCTCTAATACAACACCAAGATATGAAATTCAAATTGTCAACATTATTAAAGTTCAAATTGCCTAAAAATCCAATCTAAAACGACCCATGTATTAAATAAAATAAATACCCTTAAAGTTTCAAGCATTGCGACCTATTCCTTAAGGTTGGATTATTGGTTTCCACAACAACACAAATAACTACAATACGTCATCAACACCAACACCCCTCCCCCTCCCCTTTGACATGGCTGGACACACTATGGCTCCTAACCCTCCATAGGACAATTAAACTAAGGCTGATCATTTTACACAGTATCTCATCATTCTTTTTGTCAGAAAATATTGTTTGTGGCATCGTCAGGTCCCATAACCTGAGGCATCCAAAGGTTTGTGGGGAGCTCCTATACATACTTGTACCAACAGACGAGAATGGACCATATTGTAAACAATTTACAACTATATTACTCGAATAATCTGCTTTGAAGTGCAGACAATTCACTGACTTTATTTTAACAGGAAATTCATTGAAACTGAGCGTGACTTCAACAACTTAAGCCAGTATTATACCCAGGTGGCTGACAAACAAGTCTTACATAACTCTAAGCAAATCATAGTCCTGCATTACATGCATAAATGTCCCAGAAAAATTTGGCTTTAAGCACAGAAGAATTGCCTGGCCCAATGCACTGGAAACAAAGAATCATGCAACACATTTGAAACTTACTGCCAAATATTGGAAAGTAAATTTGCACTTGAATCAGTAGACTTTTCAAATAAAATGAAGGTTTAGGGTGATCATACTTGAACAGGCCGATCTCCAAGTATGACCTTGCCCCCGTACTTCATTGCTTCTTCAAATGCCACTCGAAACTCAGACCCAGGGAGAACTTCAAGCTTATCAGCAACCTAACATGGCCATAAATCAGTTACAACTATGAAGCAAAACCAAATCAATGACAAAATATTCTCTATCTATGAAATAAACACTGAAGATTACAATACGTTGTAATGAGTTCCAAAGGGTCTGTACCTTTGCAAGAAACCAGCTGTAGAGGATTCCAAAAATATTTTGTTTTTTCTTCCACATGTCTATCATTTCGATCATGGTTGGTACCTGTAAGTAAGAATCCAACAGCAACAAAACCAATAGCCCCTCACTAAGCCAAACCTTTAGAAGAATTTTGAAATGTAAAGTTTTGGGAAAACACAGACTAGTTACATCAATAATGTAACTCGGCACACACATCATCAATTAAGAAGGTTGAGAAACACTTTGGCCAGCGTTCATATTTGCATGAAGGACTCGATGATATAAAAGAAAAAATAAAATACAAATAAAACTGAAGTCTGTATCCTAGTATTATGAAGCAAGGGCTGAATCAGTTCAATATTTGTGTCTGTTGTCCTTTGATTTCTCAAAGTATTACCTAGTCTCGTCAAGCTTTAGCCAGACTTGTTCAAATGAAACATTATTTGGGCCAACCTGGATTCTTTAGATTAACCTACCGAACCGTGCCCCAGTATAAGTTTTCTTTGGCATTTGCTTCTAGATCAGACTACACTTCCTCCCCACTTACATTTGGCTCCACCATTGGATTGTTTTCCCGTTCGGTAAAGAAGCCATCCAACTTGTACATTTCTTGAGGCAAACAACAAAACCCCACCTTCGTTACTATTTTGCAACTAACAACACACGGGAGAAATCCATTAGGTTGTATTTCATCCTAAGAAAATTAGAAGCAAAAAAAAAAAAGAAAAAAAATTGAAGTGAAGAAAATTAAATGGAAAGAAAATAGAACAATAACTTTTTTCCTTCATTTGAACCAAAGAAAATATATAAAAAAAATAATGAAAAAATTTTTCTCACTTCCTTTATCCCGCTGGCCAACCAACCTTCCCTATTCCCCAATTACACTTTCTCCATTCAACTCCTCCTCTACTCTTGACTCGAGTATTGAGTCTACTGACAAACAAGTTCATCAAATTCAAGCCAACACACCTACCTTGATAAAGTTTTGATACTCTCCCATTATGTATCCCATTATGTATCTTTCTCTATGTGTGTGTATGTGCGCGCTCACATGTGTGCATATGGGAACATCCACAACCCAAATTCCTCCTCCGCTCTCTCTGCACATAACTTTGCTGACTGAATTTCCAACCCGAAGACTAAACGTCCAGATTTTCTTGATATGGTGGAAAGTCTAACAAAAGCAAAACGGAAAACCTCCATTGCCTAGCAATACCAACCCTAGTTTGCAAAGGCCAGGACTGAGTCCCACAAGAACAAGAAGACCCCCTGAGCTCCGCTGACTCTGGGCTAGGAATTCTGTCGCCAAATCTGATGAGTGATGAGACAAAGGAACAGCAAGGATAGCTCTAGAGGCCATTCATCGGGGTTTTCCAGGCGCAATTTTGATGGACGAGATGGATAGTTGGATGTGATTGAGAGGGGGGGGATGGGGGAACGATGTGAGAAGGACAAAGCATGTAAAGAGGAGAGCCACGAAAGTGGGCTTGATGAAGGGAAATTTTCCCTAAGTTCTCCGATGCTTTTGAAGGAAATTTTTATGAATTATTTCTTGTTTTCCTTCAAGGTTTCCTCCCCATTGTTTTCTTTGTAATTTTCCTCAACCAAACACAGAAAAACAAAAACTTTCACTTTCCTAAACTTTTTGTTCTTTCCCTCACATTTTTCTAGAATAGATCACATTTTTCTAGAATAGACACTTAAAAAGAGAAACCATTGGAGACTTCCGTGTTGAGGCCCTAGACGCATCTTCCTTCTATGTACTACTTCTGCTTTTTCTTCCTCTTTCACTTATTTCAGATTATAATGCAGACTTCCAGTCTTCAGGAAGTCAGCATCATCAGCGATGGTCGGCCGCCAGTGCCAGAGTCTCTGCCCTGTCATCCATTGCAAGTAGATTTCCCGGTAGCTTTGAAAGTTGCCGGATATTCCTTTTCCATCAAATTCATTCTCTCTGGTGCTGGTTTTCCAGTTCAAACTTTTATAAGCCCTTTGTTTATTGTCTTAAATCTGCTCTTCCCTGTTTCTGCTTGCTCTTCTCTCGCAGGTTTGGCTCAAGTTGGAGGCAACTCTGTTGTCCCTCTCCTCTTTGAGCAGTATGCAGCCAGTGGCTCTTAGGCATGATGTTCAGCGAGAGATGATGTGTCAAAGCAGAGGCCATACAACCTTTTGGATACTTTTGGTGACGTATAGGTATCACATTTTTTGGGGGGCTAACTGAACTTATGATGCAAATAGGAATAAGACCCAGAAAAAGCAAATGAAGAGTTGTCAATCGCCCACTATGGCTTGCATAGTTGCATGTTAGTTGCAGGCATATGGCAGAATATTATATTCTAGGGTATTTTAGATGCCTGAATATTATTCTTGAGAAGGACTATGTAACATTCCATAATCTTTGATTTTTGCCTTTGGTATTCAGGAGTATCTTCTCAGTAAAATCTTTGAATAATTTCGCGCAATATTTTCTTTTTAAATGAGCTCCAACTAGTTAAAATTTGAGATTAGACGCTTTTTTGAGGGGGGGTCTAGCCAGGACACTATATCCGTACAAGCGATTCTACAGATCCATATGGAGGGAAGACAATATAGAAGTAGCAAGCAATGACGAAAAATGCCACTAAGCAGGCCACTCAGCATCCCAGACACTGGGCTTCCCTAAGCCAACACTAAAACAAGAATTCACATAAGATTAAATAGCTGCTGCATAGGCTTATTAGAAAATAGAAAAAGATATTTGTCGCTGTTTATCTACTTGGGGCATGTTCTTTTCAACATATAGTAGGCACTGATTGCTAAACGGTACAGGATCAGGTGATTAGAGCTGGAAGAAGGAAACTGCTCCATAATGGAGCTGATCAGATCTGAATAGTATTCCAAGATATAGTCATGTATAAGAATATTATGAAACTCATCTAACATCGTGAATCGGTATCGTAAAATCATATTACAATCCTACCATACGTTATTTGAACAAAACTAAGATCATAAGATCTTAAAGAGTTAAAGATTATAGTGGAAGTCGAATCGATGGAGGCCTTTTTTTTTTTTAATAATGGAATCGTAGGATTATAAGATCCGGATTGGGAGTTTGATAACCACGCTTCAAGTGCACAATTACCCTCAACAGCCAATTCTACTTGATGGGACTGTCAACCGATCAAATCTCACCAATGGCAATGTCTTGACAAGTAAGGTTCGAGACATAATCTAATGAAACAAGAAACACTGGCTCACAAAACCAAACACTGTAGGTAAAGCACTCAATTCATTATTTCTTCGAAAGTTAAAAGTTTATTTCTTTCTAAAAAAAGGAAACTATCCTCTCCATCCAACTAGTTCCGGGGTCGAGTCCCAGGCAATCCATTTTTCAGATTGAAATAATATTCGATATATAAAAATCCTATTTGATTTTTGCAATTCGCGTCACCCATTCACAAACAACTCTAGTGAATATTGGCAACTAGCAAGCATGCAAATATAATTAAAACTATCAGCAAGTAAATCTAAAGAACAAACAGCAGAAATGGAGGATAAAAGCTGACCTTTAAATCCTTAAGGGTGAGTATAGCCACTCGACTTGGACAGAGTTCCAGGAAAACAACCTAATCAAACCATATCAGAGAACTCCCCCCCCAAAAAAAAAAAAAAATGAAGAAACCAATACGGGATTAAGGGAAATCGTAAGGAGGGAAAAACCTGCGGCTTTAAGCAACTGATTACACCTTGAACTTCTCTGCATGATTCCTGAGTCATCAATTAAATGATCCATCATGCTTCTCATACATCCAAGGCAGAAATGCTGCCTTCATTTAAAATAAAGGGAACACGCTGACACAGAAAACAAGACATAGGGAACATACGTTGCATTTTATATCTCTTAATCAGGCAAAATAAGAAAGCGATCCCCTGGAATCTCAAATTCCAGTTAAATCCCCTTCATCTATATTTCAATATTGAAAAATACACAAAAAAAGCCAGACAAACAAACAAAATAACCAGAATGACAAACTTTAGTTTAAATGCAACAACTTATGGATATCAACAAGAACAAAATGGAGGATCAAAGATATCATGGATATCGACAAGCACAAAATGGAGCATCAAGATACGTAAAATTCACATATAGAAAACATCAAATGGGAATTGCATTATCTACTAGAACATTCCTGTGCTCATGCTTTAGTCAGACTCAGGATTCAACAGGATAAGCATTTCAAATAGGGTCACCACCAAGGATTCAAAATATTATGTTGTCTTGGTTGTGATAATGTGCTGGGCATCCTGAAATCGCTTTAATGCAGCAACTACTAGCATGTTGTGGAGTGAAAACATGATTCGCTTACCTTCAAAGCCTTTGTATTGGGGCTGTTTCATTGCAGAACGGCCTCATTCTCAGCACGTCACCACCGACAAATGTTTTCACAAAATATAAGACTTGCGCAGGTTGCTAGTAATTATCTTAGTGAAGTAATCTCAAACTTTTAGTTTTTTTAGTAATAAAGCAAATGAGTTGATTATCGAACTGAAACCAATACACTGCAAAACAGGACTTATCACAAGCAAAGTTCAGCTATGCATTGTACTTTATGACATTTCTGCAATTTATATGTGTCACCAAAAAAGCTAGTGCACTCTGCTGAAAGAACTTATATTCAGATCTATGCCGAACAACCTGCTGTTTCGCTCAGATGATATTGCATGACCAGCCGCATCAGTGGCTATAATAATACCTCCTTTGATCCCTTTTAGCAGCCATCTGTGCATATGTGGTACATTAGAAGCAGGGACAACTAATTCTTAACCAATAAATCAATCTATACCCATGCTGCAAGTACATGTGCAAATGGATGCTCTATAGTTGCTTATTCAACCTGACATAACAAGCATATTGTATCAACACCTGCTTGAACTGCACCAAAATGGTTGCAACTGAAATTCTGTTACGCAATAGCATCCACATATTAACCGAATGCTTGGGCCTCCTTTTTTTTTTTTGGGAGGGTCAGATTGGACCATTTATTCTATTCCGAGTTATCTCTTCCCAGCCACAGTTCCTGGTATCCTCCACAAGCCAAGTATAGCCTTACAATTAAACACACCATATTTAGCATGCTTCCAAGTCCGATTACGATTCGAACCTACCGTAAATTTCTCATGGAGAGTGCAGATCCTCTCCGAGTATCAACGAATATCAGAAACTAGCTTATTCTTGCACCAGCACCCCGGTTTTACTGACTTTTACATAATGCTCATAAATCAATCTAAACCACAAATTCTCTATCTTAGTAACAACAGCTGAAACTCCTTAGCTAAAATAGCTTTATTCCACTACTTGAACTTTTTAAGCGACTCAAGGGGCGCTAGTGTATTACGCTGTTGCATCCCATAAGTACCTTTCTGTGAATGGCTTCAATTTCGTTCAAAACTGCTTCAGTCAAGATGAAAAGTCCCCTCCAAAAACCAGCAATACGCATCTGAAACAACTGATGGAGCCCTGGAGGGGAACC